>DWHO01003136.1:0-12350 GCA_018247575.1 Eurytides lysithous rurik | reverse complement strand
ATATATATATAATATTAAACTAATAACTAATACTCTTAATTTGGGCACCTAAGAAAATACCGAGAAATAGGACTTGTAGCGCAAATGGCAATTAGAAAAAGTAATCCGAAAGATTTAATAATCACCTTGCGCCTCCAGCTCGTCCACAGGCACCTTCGCGAGACGTTTGCTAATGTCGGCGTGGGCGTCGATTGCGCGACGTGCACCCGTCACATCGTCCGCAAAGTCAGCGCGGGCCACGTCCTCCTGCAGGTCGTCTAGACGGTCCAACAGCTCTCCCGCCTGCCACATCAACTCCTCCAAAGCCTGCAAATATGATAGAAGGTTGGTAACATTCCATTTTTATAAAGGAATGGGCAAGCCAGCAAGTGGACCCTAATGTAGCAACAACCACAACAACAAAATAGTTGAAAAAACATCTCCAGCCTATCAGTAAAAAGGCTTTCTACTTTTAGTCAATAGTACTAACATGGTCATATTTTTTGTCATAAATTTTTTCACTTCTACTCAAGTTACAGTGTCAAGTGCCCTAAAATGATTAACAATTATATAGTAAAACTTTATAAAGTTTATAATTATATCAATCCAATCTATACAAATCCCAATTACAATTACTAAATAACAATCAATTGTATTTAGTAACATTATTATTGTATGCTTATTTGTGACATGTGTTAGTAGTTCCTATGAATGTAATTATTTTACTAAGATGCAGTTAAATTATAATTATATTGTTTTAAGCAGTGAACATATGAATATATGAGACGTATGTATCAATAGAAATTAGTATTGTGGATTCATTGCATTGCATCTTTCAAGCTATAAAGTAACTACTTTATAATTTGAAAGATGCAATGAATGCTAAAGCAACAAAGAAATGCAACAAAACAAAAGTTGCATGGTACATACCAATCTTAAGTCAATCCACTGTGCATGGTCATAATGCAGAGTACCGTCTAAATCAGATGTCAATTGTGTGCTATCTATGACCTTAGGCAGTGCTTCTAGACTAATCATAGTTGTCTGAAAGAATTTGTCAAACATTTAACACAAATTTTAAAACTTTTCCTAAAAATAATATATTTTTTTAAATTGTTCTTGTTAAAAAAATTACTTCCTAAAAGAATATAAAAGGGTTAAGAATTGCTAAACATTTAAGAAATAAATTACATGTATTCACCTCAAATTTATATTTATGTGCTCCTATAGTTGTGCGTTGCTTTTGCCAAAAATTGTCAGGTTTAACTACCAGTGCCTGATGGACGGATGAAGGGAAGTGTTCTTGCAGAACTTTCAGAATAGGTTTAATAGCAGCCCATGCTGAACCTCTCATATCTATTAGGATTGTAAAGCCATGTGTTTTAACGGAATCACTGAAATGAAAAAAATGTAATTCATGTTAAGAAGTATCACAAACATTGAATTAACTACACTTTCTTAACTTCCTACTTAAATCAGCTATTTGTAGTAAATTTAAAAACTGATTTAGCCTTGCCATTTACATCACAAAATCAATTTATGAAAGATATACCAAAACATTGACATTTAGATCAATATCAATAGGCAATGTAATAAATTGCCTATTAAATTTTGTTAAAATTACTATCCATGTTAAATAAAAAATATTAGATTAACACTACATAAACTCATATTAAATATAATGATGCAAACAAATCAGAAGTATCAACAAAGACAATATTCCATGTTATAATAGGAAGTATTTGAAAAGAGAGTACACAGAGTTGTGTGTATCATACTAGGTATATTGAAAATTTGATATA
Source organism: Eurytides lysithous rurik (assembly GCA_018247575.1). Taxonomy (NCBI): domain Eukaryota; kingdom Metazoa; phylum Arthropoda; class Insecta; order Lepidoptera; family Papilionidae; genus Eurytides; species Eurytides lysithous. The sequence goes on along the minus strand of DWHO01003136.1, from coordinate 10,569 downwards.
CATTCAACAATTTTATAATAGCTACTTAATTTTAATACAGGTTATTATAAAGTAAGTTATGCTGATTGTAAAATATAAACAAACCTAGAATTTTACAGTATTTTTTTATAAAATTATCCATAAAAAATAAAATAAAAACAGTTCAACTAACTTATTGTTAAAATAGTATTTATTTTTATTTTGTTCCTTGAAAAAATTAAAGAATTAAAAATATCTTTCATCAATAATTCTTTGGGGCAAAGCATTATTACAACATACCTAGGTATACTCATAAGATAGTGCAGCAAGCGTCTATAGTCATCTGGTGCAACCCTGTCTCGTCTGGAGTTTGCAGGGAACCATATTATAGGTCCCCCTCGACGGTCCACACCACCAGTAAGAGCTGCTACTCGCTCTTGGAGGAGAGGGAGGACGTCAAGAGCCCTTGCCCCAACCTCCATGGCTCACCCAACTGTCAGATTGAGCTAAAGAAGCCTGCAAAAAAAAATTATTTAACGAATAAAAGAAAATTGCAAATGGTGTTTAAGAAAATATATTGATAGAATAAGAAGATAAAATAATTTACCTCAAATTGATTTCAAATCAATAAACAAAAAATAAGTCTAATACAAAGAAAAGAATTTTAATTATACAACCATAATAGTGTACCATAATAATGGAATAAAAATTCATAGCTTTTAATAAAGCTACTAAAATTAAACAAAGGTAAATATATCATTTTAAACTGTCTTAAATATAAGCAAGAATTGATGTACATTAAGAACAACTTACGTAAACAAAGTTAAGTTATTCAAAACTTCAATTAAAAAGTAAAAAAGCCGTTTACGCTTTAAATATTTTTATCAAACAACATGTTCACCAAATCTGTCATTAAATTACTACAAAGAAATGGGTAACTCTTAATTTCTTAAAGCAAATATATTAAAATTATTAACATTATTAATATAAATCGTTTGGTAATTTTTAATAATTTCAAGTGACTTTTTCAAATTCAATTAAAACAAAACCTAAACTGAAGAAGCCGTGAGACCAACGCCAAGACGAGACATGGGTGTATACAAGGGAGCGACGCAAACTATGAAAAGTTGTCACTTTTTAAATTAAACTTGTGCCAAAGGCAATACGATTACTCATCTACATTCCATGGTGTATAGACGATATTTTTTTAATATCACCGATGACAAATTATCGTAGATATCTACATGTCACAACAAATAACCTCAGACAGCCATCAACTTGAATGTTGTACTAACCGTGGTGATTCAAAGTTGTTAATTAGTCAGATATAAAAGGTTCGGCACGCATTATTGTCACTGTTGTTATCTTCACTAATACATAGGTAAAAAATATATTCATTTGTGCGTTATAACTTAATAAATACACACAATCTGTTCATAATGACACACTAAGGAACACCAACCAACCACCACAATGGCGCGCCATCTGAGTGATGTTTCAAACTTTAAAAACCGATAGGAATAACGGAATGACGGAAACTATGGTAGCATATATATGACGTTATAACTCAAGCTAAACAAATTTATTAATATTAATAGAATTTATCTTAATGTACCAATTTTCATATTTTATAAAACATCACGAGAAAGTTTTCACTTGCAACTATATTGTTTTTCTCCAGTACATTCTAAAAAAAAGAGAAAAAATCTCCTGAAATTTTCATAAAAATAAAATATTGACAAGATTTAACACTTACAATAAATTAATCATCTTTCGCGTATTTGACTTGTAAAAGTTAAAAAAGAAAATTATTTTGTTACTTTATTAAATTTAGGTTATGTTTTTCCAACCCTAATAAATTTAACAAATATAAACAAAAATGATTACAATTTTGAGAGGGTTTAAAACTAATATATTTCTCGTCATGAAAATGAATATCATAATGTTTATGAGCACATTAGATAACCAACTAGTTTTACTATAGACTAAATTAGGAAATAAAAAGATCATTAAAACAACCAGTCACTAAATCAAATATTATTGAAAGATAAAAGGGCTAATTTAAAAATATCGTTCTTTTACATATACTTTAAGAAGTTGAGGTTGACGAGTTTAACATGCTTTCATGCATGTTAAACTCGTCTAACAACAAATCAACTCGAGTAACAAGCAAGTACTACAACGGTTCAAAATTTAGGACCATACATAAAAAAATATTTTACTTTTATCCCTTAAAACAAAAGCTTTTTTAATTAAAAGATAACGAAACCGATCAATTAGGGTAGGCAATTAAGAATTTAATTCACTTCGACGCCTTTCTCTTACCCCTCAGGTAAGCCCCAAAATGAATTAAATAATTTGGTCATGAAAAATTTGTTAATACAATATTCTTAATTATATGAAATGAAAGAGAGGAACATTAAATAGTGACGTACACTCAGCAATACCTATATGGAAATTTCAAGACCCTGAGTTAAAAAAGACCGGTGATCTTTGGGGCATGTCAGTTAAATTATTAAATAGTGTCATAAACGACACTGCTCCACAATTATCTTTCATCTTTAACAAATGTATTGATACAGGTATATTTCCAAATTTGATGAAACACAGCAAAGTGGTCCCTTTGTGTTAAAGTGGCGATAGAGTTGAGCCTGGCAACCATAGACCCGTCTCTGTTCTACCGTCCATTAGTATTTTCGAAAAGATAATCTTAAATCAGTTAACAGAGTTTGTCTTTAGAAACGACATCCTGCATAGTGAACAGTATGGTATTACCAAAGGTAAATCAATAACGGATGCTTAATATTTACGGCGTAGGGAAGAAATCGCAGAATGTTATCGGAGTATTTTGCAATTGATCTAAGGCCTTTAATTGTGTAGACCACCAAACTTTACTGCTCAAACTCGTTGACTATGTGCTACGCTTGATCTTAGTGCCTCTTCTCTTTTATAAAATTATTAAGATTTTGTCGAATAAACAACATATTACGAAATATATATTATGGGGTAACCGTTAAAAAGCCAGTTCTTTTAAAAACATCTCGCAGGGAATCTCGATATAAATACCTAACTTTTCTTGATACTTACCTTATCTTTTCTGAATAATAAATACCGAATTTATCTCAGCAGCATTACCGCACAATAGGACGCCGTAAGACAGAGCACTATGAAAAATACTAAAATAATCGAGTCAAGCTGTATCAACATCCGTCAATTGTTCTCCTTTCCTTACTGGAAAGACGGTTGCACTGAATTTATCTGCGAGTGTTGAGAGATGAAGATTCCACCTTAGCATTTAATCTAACGTTATACCCAAAAAAACAGTTAAATCAGTAAGTTCCAGTGCTTTGTCGTTAAGAAGCAGGCTGAAACTTTGACTCTTAACATTAGTTAGAGTAAATTCAGCACATTTAGTTTTCCTGGCATTTAGCACTAAATTATTGAATTTAAACCAGTTAACTATGCGTTTCAGAGCACTGTTTACTTCGTCATAATAAGTACGATTTCGCTCAACCTATAATATTAGTGAGACATCATCAGCAAAGAGTACAATGTAACACAATTTATTTTGATAAAAAGGCAAATAATTTATTAATAGTTGACTCTCCTAGTTTGGTTTTTGACATTTGGTGCTTGCAAGCACCAAATGTCAAAATTTTAGTTTTATTTTAGCTAAATCCTTTTCCCCGTATCTCTTCGCTCTACACGGCCAATATCTGTAAAGACACCCAAGTTGAACTCAAATATTCGTGTACGATATTGCTCTTTACTCTGCGAATAAACTTGTTGGCCATTCATCCATCCGACTTTGTCCTGCTGCCAACCGCTGATAAATGATTTCTTAATACAAATGTAAATATTCTCTACGAGCCCACAGATAGCAATTGGGCTAACTTAGTTGCTTTTTTAGACTAGTCCGTTGGTCCACCAGGACACAATATTTGTTCGATGAGCATAGGTATTTATTCTATGTCTGGGCGTTATTATTTTTTTTATGTAGTAGGCTGACAAACGAGTAAGCGGTTCACCGGATGGTAAGCTATTACCACCGCTCATGGACATTTGCAACATTACTGAACTTGCAATTGCGTTGCCAGTCTTTAAGGGGGTAAATTTTAAGAGAGGGAGGGAGGATGATCGAAGGTATAAGGGAGGAGGTGGAGCGGGAACAAGAGTGAGAGTAGGAATAAGGGGAGGGTGGGGATGGTCCACCGGCCACCTCCGGTTCGAGCCGGCCCATTCGGCAGCGGGTAAAGCTGCGTGGCTCTACCACCGTAAATACAATGGTATGTATTTACGGTGGTAGAGCCAAATATATACTTGTATAGATAATGTAATTATCTATACAAGTATATATTTAAAAGTTTATAAGTTCTCAGTATATCAGATGTCTGATTACCTTAGTGTAGGCTCTGCCTAGTTTGGGAACAGATGGCAATGTTTGAGATATCTCATGGTTTAATCTCAATAATTATTATTGATGTTTGCACGAATACTATTAATCATTAAATAAAACAAATTTACAAATTCTGTCGCGTTTTAATTTACTTTAGTCAACAAATTCCTTAGAACAGAAAAATCAAGTGTCTAGTAATATATTATATTACTAGACACTTGATTATACAAAACACGATAGGGATATTTCACCATTGGGCATGGTCGCCCTGTCCAGTTCTCTTCGCCCTCAGCTATAGATTAATAAACATATATCCGACGGCCATTTCATTCTCATTCCGTATATTGGACCCCGAAGGCATTTAGCCGACTATCATCTGTATCTGTTATACACGAATGTTTTTTTTTTGTTAGAGAGCTGCCTGGAGTCTAATAATACAACTCTACTCAACCTACAGCACACTAGACTTTTGTGGTTGGCCCATAGTTTTTTATTAATACTTAAATAATTTTAATTAGCCAACTTCCGTCCCTCCTTCTTCCTAGTCCACTTTCTGTCTTACCCTTCCAAAAATACTTCGCCTGAAAGGCCGACAACACATTTGAACGTTTAACGTTGCAAATATTGATGAACAGCGATGACCTCTCCACTAGTAAGCTGCTTGTTCGTTTGCTTGAGTAATCAATAAAAATAGAATAAAAAAAACTGCTCGCTGCCACAAAGCAATGTATTTGAAACATCAGGATATGACAAAAAAATGTCGACACAATTTTACGCCTTGAGTTAGTTCATAGTTCATTCTTAAGAAGTTGTTATTAGGAGGTTGGTTTAATGTCACCGCTTCTGCGCCTTATCTCACTCCGGTCGTGTCGGTTGTCCGTCACATCGGGCTATGAAAGTAAAAGGAAGAGTGAGTGCACCTGTGTCTGCGCAAACGCTTGTGTATAATATATCATGCGCACTTGGCTGATCTCTTGTAGATCGACCGCCGTGGCCGAAATCAGTCGGGAGGACATTATTAGTTGCTTGATTCGATATATAAAAATCGCAGAACCCGAAGAAATAATCATCAATAATTTTTTTTGGGCTCACGACACCACGTGTTTGTTGGCTACAAAAAAAACAATGGTCGAAAGGTTGAGTACGACTGGTCTAAAAGCGTCGACATTAGTCAATACAAGGTATTTGGTGATGGCTCCTAAGTAAATTTCCTCAATGGTACTAATCTTTGAAATTTTTTTAGTTTTTTTAACTGTGGTGTCAGTACAAGGTACATGGTGGTGGTTCCTAAGTAAATTTCCTCACTGGTACTAACCTTTGAGGAAATTTATTTAGTTATTTAATTGTGTTGTTTCATGTAAACATTTGCATCTATTAGTACATCTGAAGTAATATTATGAATTTAGTATTTATTTGTGAAAATGGAATTTTATAAGGGCATAAATAATAATAATAATAAGATATATAATGAATTACACTACCACCATTCCTGGTAATAATACAGTTATTCACCATTATTAACAATATACTATGTAACTTAATAATTTGAATATTGCCGTTTTATTAGTCATATTACCGATTAATATTGTATCGGTAAATTGAATACACCGATATTGTTAGTGCATCTTATGAATGGTCGGTATACATTTCATACAGAAAATATATTTCTGATAGCTTATTTTAAAAAAAGGCATTCTAATTAATATCTGAACAAGTAGTTTCCGTACTTGATCGGTTTTGTACAACAGTACTTTCGATTCTAAGTCCATCCCTAACTACGTCCGATTATTGATTTTCGCCGTTACCCTCAACTTACGGTGAAATTCGCAAATTTGTATTTTACTTTGAACATAAAATAAAAATATGTGTGATCTTGCTAAAATGCAGTTACCGTTTCAACAGGTACCAGTATTTGACAAATTCGGCCAAAATTTCGACTGCGTTTAACATATCGATATATTTTACGTTTTATTAACAAAAAAATATTCTTTTATTTTAATTTTTGTTCGCTCAATTATAAAATATATACACGCGTTTCAGCATTGTGCTATTGCGATTGTGAAACTTTTTTTTTAAAACACTGTTTTAATTAATCGTTGAAAATATCAATAAGAAATGGAGTCTAGGGCACTGAACTTTGTGCAAAATTTTAGAGTAGCGCTACTCCGATACGTCCTTTGAAATTTGCATTGATTATTTTTTTGAACATGCTGAAGCGATAATTTTTTTTTTGTTAAAGCTTGCGTAAATGTAAAATAATAAAGTAATTATAATTTATATTTTATTTATTTGTTTATGTTTTTCGCTGTTCCAATGAACTCTTTTTTCAGGATTAAGAAGTACATATCACCATGGCTTCGAAAATACAGGTACCAGAACTAACATGTATGGACCCAGAGAATTACAAAAAATATTTCCGTGCCCTCTGCTGGGTGACAAATAGGTAAATTTTTATCAATCTGTCTATAGACTATATTTTCATTTATATGTATTTTTTTTGACATGTTTTATATTTGAATATTATAATTAATTGTATTATTACAGGAAACTTGATAAGAAAGCTCAGAAAAAGATTGGGAAGAAGGAAAGATTGAGAAGATTAAAAGCAGCAGGTTCTGTGGGTGTTTGCTTCGCACCTGTTATTTTAAGGAATCCATCATACTTCTCTGTCTATGCCACAGTACGAAAGACATTGTTGTTTCGTTGGCGAGAACTTCGTACAGCTTGCTCTGAAGGCTCTGATGATAGTGACAATGAAGAAGCTTCCTGCAGTCACCATCAAGTTCCACCCAAAATGACAAAGGTAACTTAAATTTAGATTAATATTTACTTTAATAATGATTTAATTTTTAAAGCAATTGAAACATTCAATATTCTTGAAGCAAGTATCTTTCTTAATGTCAAAATATTTATGTATTTCTTCACAACAGCTTGCTGAATGGCTTGGTCATGGCTTTACTACTTAGCTTACTGTAGTTACTGTTTTATATTGTGTTATTATTTATTATTATTTATACAATTATACCATTTATTTTGATTTGCTGTTATTATTATTTTCCTTAAAGTGATTTTGACAAAATTAAAAGTAATTTGTAATATGAAGCTCGGCATTTATTTACTATGATTTACCCTATAAATATCCTGCAAAAGAAAAATATTCTTTGAATTTTCATTTGTAATATTACAATCACAAGTCTAATTGTAGAAAAATGCACCCTAGCAATGAATTTTGTAGATTTTTTGATTGTTTACATGCTTAAACCCATGTTTTAAAGTAAATGTTAAATATTAATAAATGATAGTATGTTAGATGTCTTTATATAATTAAAGAAATTTCAATAGATATGTGTGTTGCTTATTAATTTTTCTGAATACAACAGTGTCAGCATAAAAGCAATTAATGATATTCATGATATATATATATAATGACATTTAATTTATAATAATTCATGTAAAATCATTACAAATTTTGATCACCATATTATTGGATTTTTATCAATACTGCTAGCCAGTATACTATTAAGAAAACAGTAGATAGTTAAGTAAATTTAGGGAGCGCATATCAAATTTAAAAATGGTGCAGACAATATGCTGGTTTATTTGATAGACTTTCCATATTATATATTATAAAAAAAAATTATAAGATCCACAAATAGCTTCTCAAGTCTTGTTACCTTGACTTCATGTCTTTGCCTAACAATTGGTTAGATTGTTACCCCATGTAGGTTTCTACTTTTTTTTAATAATTTAGAGATCTGTATCAGCAAAATAGAGATCTGGATGGGAAGTCCATGGTTGTTCAAGTCTGCATCTGCAACATTTCTAATGTATATATTTGTACTTAGTCTTGCCATAAATATTGTTAACAAAAAAAAAGCAATTTTTTTTTATTGAATATTTATTACATATTACATTACATTACATTTAATACACTGATGTTTAATACATTAATTTAAACCATCAAAAATATATAAAGCTTATTAGAAATGGTCTCCATTGGTTGCAATACAGTCAGCACACACTCTTTCTATGGGTAAATTCTTCACTGCCACTGTACAGATTGTTTTAGGGACTCCAAATTATCATAGCGTTTAGAGCAGGCCTTACTCTATAAATTCTAACTGACCTTAAATCATAATCCAGTTGATTAAGATCAGGACTAGATGACGGTCAGTCTTCAGCTCTGATGAAGTTCAGAACGTTCGTTTCTAACCAATATTGAGTAGATCGAGCTTTATGATCCGGCGCCAAGTCTTGCTGAAAGGACCATTCTTGGTCACTGAACATGGTGTGGTTAAGGGGCTTAACTATCTTCTCAAGAATGGTATCTTGATACACTTGTGCTGATGTTTTGATACTTTTTTCACAAAAATATGTATCAGTCACTCCTTCATAGCTAACATCCCACCAAACCATCACTGAAGTCGGACAATGCCCACGTTATACTCTGTTGACTAATTTGGAAGCTTCTTTAGAGTTTTCAGCATAAATACGGTCATTTTGTTTGTTAAAATATAACTCAATTGTAAGAGTTTTCTCATCCGCAAACAAAATATTTCTGTGACCTCCCCTTGCGTACCGCTTAAGTAGTTGTTTGGGTTTTACCACCTTATTGTTTTAAATGATCAGTTACGAAATGCCACAATGCAAGTCCTAAGTCATCTTTTAAAATACGCGACACAGTTCTAGGTGCTATCTTCATCTTCCGAGATAAAATCTTTTGCTTTCGGACAGGATTTCTTCGAATTCTTTCCCTTACTGCTTTGATCGCCTATTTCGTACGAACACTACGTGAACCAGATCCAGTCAGATATTTTTCTGTCACAAACAGAGCAGGTTTTATTGTACATATCAATAGCCCAGTACACACATATTTGACTAATACCAAGTGTATGGAGGATTTTAAAAATTGTATTCGGCACCATACCTATTTTATGTAATGCAATCGCAGAGATTCGGTTCTCTTTATCACCTATTTTAATATCACAAAGTATTTTACTATACATATATTGGCACGAAAATAAGAAAACACAATGAACAATCGTATAAAAATGGCAGATTCCGAATTCAAAATTTTGTTTATTTTTAATTGTAATAGTATTTATGGCCAGACTAAGTATATACATATATATATGAAGCATTTTGATTGCTATTATAATCCTGTCGTTTCAAGACGGTGTTGTTAATTGTGCGTCCAGAGCGGCGAAACATTTCAATTGCGCCATGGGAATTAAACTTGGTATCCGATGTTTGCCGACATACGCTTAACTAAACAGAATTGATTAGAGTTTACATAGTTGCGGCAGAACAATGAAGTATGGACATACGTCCCGTCTTAGCGAATGTGTTAAGCTTTGTGTTGCATAGGTCTATTTTATGCGAGAAGATGGCAAGCAATAGCGCGGTTGATTTGATGTTAGTGGCTATAATGAATTGAACCTTGTCGACAGCTAAAATAGCACTAAATTGCTTCAAAGATTATTATTTAAGAATACTTCGTGGAACCAGTTGTATTAAAATAACTCTTAATTGCGCGTTCTCTGTCTAAAAAACAAAGACTGGCCGCAAAGTTTTATCTTGGCCCATTTTACTTTAAGTTAGAGATTTATAAGTAAGGATAAACTTAAAAACAAATCACAACTCGGTACGAAATTCATAAACATGATATATTGGCATTTGTATTTGTTCTTTTTTTGTCTCATTAAAATTTTAAAATTACTTAAGCTGAACATCGTGGCTTTAAGTCATCAATATGAACGTAGACACTGTTATGACTTCTACGATATCATAAATGTAACGACATTTCGGTAATGTCATTATCTAAAACTGAAAAATTTTTTCGGACCTCTGGAGGAGTCATTTCAAAATAAATCTGTTACCGCATTTGACATGAGCATTTAGCAAACAACCGAGTGTGATGGTAATGGTTCTGGGATCAATAAGTGACGTCACTCGTAATGTCAAAAGGGCGACAACCCTGCGCGCGTCTGCGCCCCACCGCTTCCACGTTTCCATTGTATTCGAGAAATGTTTTCTGGTAAACGACACACCCCAGAGCTCTGATGATAAAAGTCACTGACAAAGATGTTATGAGGAAAATAATTTTCATATATATTAAAAATAATAAATTTTAATATATTCTTCTTTCTCCTGCCCTTATCCCACTAGGTGGGGTCGGCACAACATGTATTTTCACGATTCATGTTGTATTGAGA
>DWHO01003135.1:0-12351 GCA_018247575.1 Eurytides lysithous rurik | reverse complement strand
ATTAGGTAAATTCGAAAGGTGCCAAGTCGCCCGATCGGGCGAGATTTTTTCGTGCGAGATGACGAATAACTCGAGTCCGTAAGTCCGCCTTTGCGAATCTGTTCACTTATTTTTAACGTCTAAACAGATCTGTCGCGAAATGAGATTAAGTAAAATTATTAATAACTTACTTAATAACAACCGTATACCGTATATATGAAGTAATTATTTAACGTTTTATTTATGTATATCAGTTTATACAGTAATCATTTAAATTATAGCTTCTTCCATTTCTTTTCCATATAAACATTATCTATGTCATATATCACGCTTCTTCATGCTAGCAAAAGACTAAAAGAACATGTACAAATATCAAAATATCGGACATTTAAATACAAATTCAAATTCATTGTTATGTCAAGATGTTACGGGGATTGCCGGTTTGCTTCTTCTGTTTAATAAAAATAGTATAGAATAAAAAAATGAAAAACAGATTAAAATACTGCGAATACCCTCACTCATCAAAGCAACACTGGTAATTAATACAGTGCTTGGTAACAGTAATAGATACTTCAGATAGTGACCTTTAAGGCTAAGTGTGAATATTGATGACGAATAATATAAATAAGCAATTCTTTCTCTAAAGGACATTGGGTCTGCTTATCCTCTCAAAAAACAAAATAAATTCGACTTTCACATTTTGGTGGATGCTATATGAATATAATAAAGTTCGATTGGAATTGGTAAACATAGTATTAAACATACTTTCTTGCATTTACGAGAAATGACAGTAGTACTATGCGCGTTTTTATTTGGCTTATTTCTCGATGTTTCGAAAACTTCTTACCGTTCGTGAAACTTTTAAATGTCTTAATGCCCAGGCTGTCGTCAATTCTTCAATTATTTATTAATTAAAAAATGTTTTATTTAATAATTGGAACTGGAATGCACACAAAATAATAATAATAAAAAAACACTTCCGTAACAACTTCTGAATTGTAATTACTATAAGGTATTACATTGCTGAATAGAAATATATGCTGTTCATATAATAGGGGAGAATGAAGGCAATTATTTTGTTAGAAGCGTTGTTGAAGATATTTAAAGTAGACGTGATCCAGACGTTTTCGTAACCGAGTAGGTTATTGGCAACATAGTTGCAAAAACTGTTTTATTGCAAGCGTGATAGCAGTGTGTTTCATTTTAACTGCCTCTCGTAAGAGTTTCCACATCCGATGTGTTGCAGAGCAAATATTTTATGTTTGCAACGAGGCGACGGGACGAAATAACATTGCTACATTGTCTTAAAGTATGGATGTCAGTGGTTTAAATTTTATATTGGTTCTGTACTAAAGAAAATATTCTGAACCATCATACAGCAATGTCTTAAAATAGGCAACAATAGAAACGATTTTTCATTTTCTGCTTTATTTGGTTACAAAAACAAAGTGAGTCGTAGTCATTTCGTTTAGTGATCATTTACAGGAAATTTTTCATGGAAAGAAATGCAATTAATAATTAGTGTTAAGGTCCTCGCAACAATTAAATTTTTAAAGTTGGTCCAATTATTACATCTTATCTTAAGTATTGACAATTTAAGGGCATCGTTTTGCTGCCGCGTAAAGTTAACACATACTTGAGCACCGTGAATTGCCCAATTAGCGATTTCGCCTTTTAAGTTGAAAAAAAAAACGAGAGCAGAGAGAGTTGATTGCCCAAGATTAGCAATTAGAGTGATGGTGTGTATGAACAATATACCTAGTTTCATAGAAAAAATTTAATAAAAGAACAATGACTACACGCCCTGACTTGTGAATTGTGTGCTCGATGTTACATTTAGCGAAGTAACGGTGTCTTTTGTTGACTATCGCAGGTGAAATAGTTCATTAAACAAAGGAACCTACCTGAAACTACTACACGGATGAATGACCCAATGTCCAGCCGCCTTCTGTCTGATGCGCTCCTTCATCAACGCTTTTTTTGAGCCGAACAGTTTCATCGCGAGCTTGTTGTCGGTCGGCTGGAACAGTGCTTGTAACTGGTTTCGCAGGAAGCCCTGCTTCGCGTCAGGGGCCGGGGGTGCAGGCTCCACAGGGGTCCCGTACAGTGACACATCGTCCAGACCACCGAAGTGGACCTTGCCTGTGCCGCTACCCTGCTTCAGCGACATATCGGCGTCGCCTGAAAAAAATTTATTAAATCATTTCAATTTCCACTAAACTTAACGTCGATTTGGAGTCTCATTTTATATCAAAAATTAAGTTAAAGGACCATATTTTTTACGTTCTGCGGTTTAAAACTCTAGCTCATATTGTAACAATAATAACCTTGGTCATTCTGAGCAGCAGCCCACAAGAAAAAAATTACGTGGACGTATTTTGTCTTAAGTAAATGAACAGGGTATAACATTTTAAGTGATTGCAATAAAATAAAAAAAAATCGATGCGAAACGCAAAAATGGAGATGTTAATAGGCTGGTAAACTTTTCACCCGTCTATTGGGTTTTAATTATTTGATGATTAGGGTTATGACAACACAAGAGCTCCCTATTTTAAGACCACGTTGATACACAACGTGGTCTTAAAATAGGCATAATAAGAGCAAAATAAGAGCAAAAAAGTGACCTCTTTAAGTACTGGTTAGTGGTATGTCAGCATATGGAAATAGTGGATGACGAATTCCAAATGATCATGCTTGGTCAGGTGGGTGGTGCATTATGTGTTCATTAGAGTTCAATGAAAATACCTAAGATGAAGGATGATCACATAAAGAATTGAATTTATTCACACTATAAATTTTGAACACAATTTTATACCAGTTAATGAGATATTATATAATAAATTGTTTGTCGATAGTAAATATATAGTAAGTAATGATTTAAGGAAGTAAACGAAGAACATGAAAAGTGCAAGGTTAACACGTTGATACAGCCAAGCGTTGCTAACAGACACAATGTCGCCCGTAACGAGTTCAAGATTGTTAATGAATTGAACTTAAATTATCAAAATATATTTTCGCGGCTATATTCGTTGTGTGAATAATTCGTTTGAGGGACATATTCAGAGGACACTCAAAACCGAGACTGATTGTTGATACATTTAAATAAAAAAGTACTTTTTTTCTCGATTTCTCGTTTTGTCTTTGAAATCGTAGACACAAAACAGTATTATCGAGCGAAGTTGAAAATGACGCTTTTATCGGTTGATATTGGTCAGATGGTTTGAATAAGCGTCATAATGAACGTGTGCGCAGACATCTCCAGTATGCCCATTACAGCTGATATAACAGACGATTAAACAATGAGCCAATGGCACTTCATTGATTCAAGTGGCGTCAAACAATGTAACACGAGAGCGCCAATCAACTCAATCCATACTCAGAGTATAGTTTCAACAAAACGCAATGCATAAACGTTTCTTTCATATCATTAAAATAGATTACGTTTTGAACTGGCCATTGAGTTAAATTAAACGACAAAAACTGTTGATAAGCCATGGGTTTTCATATACTATTGACATTGGTGCATATTGAGATCCTTTCAAATAAGAGATAACGGACAGGAAAGTACACATGAGATAATTTGAATGGGTTAATAAAAAGATGAATTTCTCTACAATGTCACAATAATTTGTATTAAACAACTTATATGTATAATTAAAAAAATCATATTATATTATTTAAGATAAGACAAGCACGTGATTTTTTAAATAATTATTTATATAGCATCGTATGATTCAAATAAAAAAATAGTCTTTTCGGAATCTATGCTTAGGATTGTTAATGGGTACGGAATACCTCAATTGTCGGTTAAATTACGTGGTTACACTGGTTTAGTGATGACAAAGTCATTTTGTGAAATTATTCACTGAGCTGGGTTTTGCTGCATTCTTTTTTAACCTTGAGATCGGCAGCAAGCGATGATGTCATCAAAACGATTATACGGATATTTTAGAATTATATGGAATATACCGAGTATATGAATGTTATATATAACGTTTAAAATCATTTAATTAGTGGTTGACTTCCTTATGGACAAGGCCTCCTAAGCTAATAGGACTTATCCATAAAGGTACATATTTATATTCTCAATTGTTTTAAGTTACTATTTCTGAATATATATCATAACATAGACATGCAACATTAAAACAATTAGGTGAAATAGTACGAAAAAATGTATTTCGCTTATCTTATAATTAAAATATGAAAATATTTTGCATTTATTCCAAAAGCGTCATCTGCTTGTAACGCAATATCATATGGACGTTTGCGTAAATGATATAAAGGTATACATGCAGTTTTTAAGGTTATGATGATTCAGAGCTTCCATTTTATATAAACCAGCTGTTCACACTTACCCTTTGGCATTTTCGGAGATAGCGTATATTAATACGCTATATATATATATATATAGCGGAATATTTCCCAGTAATCTGTTATTAGTTTTCCAGTTTTGGACAGGTACAGTTAGAAGCCTTGGGGGACCCCATGCAGTTCAGGTATATATACATCACACATATATTTAACAACACAACAAGCGGATTGACGAACAACACAGAAACACAATATTTACTTTATGTGAGTTTCCTTATACTTTCATCTTCATTCAAAAGACTTTGGTTGGTGTAGCTGGAATGTTGTCGCAAATAAATTATATTTAATATAAAATTTACACGCATTTTGTTTCAGTTATCGGCAAAGCCAATTAATGTTTTGCTCGTTTATTTAGTCGAAAGCGTTTAGTTTGCGTAATGCTTTTTGCCGCGTCAATTTTAACGATTATGGAACTTTTGGTGACCGATTCAATTAAATTTATAATTAGACTTGCTGTTGTAACCGGATTGTACTCGACGAACACCAGATTTAAACAAGCATCTAACTACGTGTATAACATTTTATTAATGCTGTTTTTGTACGATACGCTTCACAAACATTAAATTTGGTTTGCTAGAAATTATATTATTTTTGTTATTTGTGTTAATTACACCTTTAGGTATATGTGTAAATGGATCTTTTATATTTATCGATAACAAATCAATTTAACGCCAATAAAAGTCTTTATAGTTGGTTTTTAGATTTTTTTTCATAATGTTTGTCTTTTTTAGGCGTCTATATTTTCTTTTCTCACACTTAATTGTATTTTAATTCAATTAAATCTAATTTGGGTTGATATAATGAGAAGACGAGGGTATAACAGACTAAAATAGGCACAAACCGTAGTCGCTAGGTACGTTTAGTATTAATAAAGTTTACCCCTCGTGGCTCAGTTAAGGTGCAATTTGACAGCGGCCGTAAGTGCAAATTGTATCTGAGAATAGAACTGAAGACGTCCCCGGCAATTACCGGCCAATTGAGACAAAAGGATAATGTTTGGCCGCCGTGTCAAGGTCGACGCGCTTTATTTGTTCAATTGGGGAAAAAAAATTGACATTTCGTTCTTGTTAATTATTCTTTAACCTGTAAAAGATTTCAAGTAATTCTTTCTCAATACGTAGAAATACTTTTTATAGGTTCACCGACATTTATCAACCCTAATTTCCAATTTAAAGAAACTCTTTTTAATAAGAATAACTCCTATTCTTATTTATCTTGGGATTAGTGCGATAAAAGAAGCTAGAGAATAAAAACTGCATTTGCATAACGTACCGTATTTGTCTATCGCGGCGACTGATTTTAACTTAAGTGTAAGGGTCGAATTTTCATACAATGTAATTTTTATTTTATAATCATTATTATTAACCGGATACCCAGAGTACATCAGATGTATTAATAATTTATTAGAAAATAAAACTCTAAAATTATAATTTTTTAATAAGACAGAAAAGTATCTAATGCAAGGTGTGACGGCGCCGCAAAAATTAATGGGTACTTATGTAATGATCATTTGAGGACATAAAAGCCAAAATGAGGGATCTGCTTAACGGACAGTTATTGAGTACATTAGTTATTAATGTTGTTGAAATAACGGAGATTGTAAGCAATTCTTTTATTTAAAAGACACGGTATTAAACTGAGTCAGGAAGTTTGTAAAAACGTTGAAGAAGGACTTCCGACTTAAGGATTTGGAAAGGTCATTATGTTGTAAATTAAATAAGTAGTTATTTTAGATGCGAATGAAGTTGAAATTAAATGATATTCAGACAGTGTATTTTACACGCTGATCACATACAACCATATTGATTCGATTTTATCAATGCAATAGAGTACATTTTAAATATGCTAGTCCGTTTGAATTTTGTCTGCAAATTTGTCTGTTCTTTTATTATTGTTGTATCTATTTGCATAAATAAGACGACCGAAATCTGCCTCATGACTTAAATTCTTACAACCCTTCTGTCCCAACACGTTTTGTCAAAATCGAAGTGGAATTCGTAATTTACTACAATTCTACTATTATTACTACAATACTATGATTATTGGGACTGCATTAATTATATATTAAACTTAATTATAAATTTAAGTTATTTCGCCTCTTGTTTTCGTTTAGTGGTTAATATTGAGACATTGAATATGAATTATTTTTGTATATTAGATATAAAAATAATTCAAATATTTATATAATAAGGGATATAATGAGCAATAACGCCATCAAAGACAAGTATCTTACAAGTGTAAGCGGAAAAACTTTGATGTAAAATAACTTTACAATATAAGATTCTTAGTATGCTTTATAATTTGCCCTGTTTTAAGGGTAAGTTATAAAGCACCAACTTCACAGAAAATCGACGTAAAGTGGAAGTGTTTTAGCTTCCGCGTTTCGTCTGGTGAGTGAGGTGGCCGGTGGCCCATCTCCCTTCCTTCTCTTCCTCCTTCTTTCACTCCCATCCCTACTTCTTCCTCTATCTCCTCTTCCTTCCACTCCCTCTCTCTTACTTCCTGCCTGTTTTAAAATTCCTGCCATTAAAGGCTGGCAACGCATTTACATTGGCGGTGATCACTTACCATCAGGCGAGCCGCTTGCTTGTTTGTCAGCTTAATCCATAAAAAAAGGGTTGGGGGCCCAGTCATTCAAACGTCTATGGTTTGCGATGCGGTCAATTATACTACTTCTGTTCTTTGGTCTGTTACTCTGTTAATCGGAACATATAACTAAGCGATTTTGTGTCAAATCATGGTCTTTTGTAGCTATTTAAGAAATCCATTAAAATATAATTGATTTCCTTTCATAGCGCTGTTCAAATGCTTACCAAGAACAAGAAGGCCGCAACAAGTTGTAATTTTAAAATATCATATTTTTACTTCAGCAACTGTTTCACTTCATTATGTCTTCAATATTATATTTAATGTGTATTTTTTTCATTTTCAATTATGTAAGTACGAAGCGACTACAACTGATTAGCTGGTCTTAAAGTCACATATTACCACATGTTCGAAGTGTACGTAATGGTGTTTCTGAGAAACGTTTCTAGAAAGTTGCATTGAGGTCTGCGGTGATTGTATATTGATGAGAGCGGTGGTACAACTCCAGTGATATTAGCAAACAAACTTGGTTAAAACTTGATTCAATTCAAACGTTCTCCCGGTTCGAACATAAGCTGTCATTTTTATAAGAGTTGACACGATTTAGTGCAGATAAAACATTTCTTTCCAATCTTAAACACGAACCATATCAATGCGTAATTTAACCAAAACTGTTGACTTTGACAAGGATGTCAATGAAATTATTTTTCAACTCGACGGCACGTTAGTTTATTTCCGTACGTAGCGAGATCGCAAACTTAACGAGAGTCAACCGATCAATTGGTAGGTTAGTAATATGGTACATGTGCGTTTGTTTATACAATAAGCCGCAAATAGTTTCCGACGCAAAAGTTGTACTTACTTTCGCGGCCGGCGAGTCCACATGTGTACTTTCTCAGTTTGTGGAATAGGTAATTGGTGAAGCCCGCGCAGCACATTGTCGGTCCGTACGACTGCTGTGGCGGGCGTCAACTTGAGTTGTGCATGAGCGTCATTTTTCCGCGATCGAAATGCGCGGGCGGCGATCGGAAATATGCGGCCGACCAACGCGCACAACACTATACGACTGGACTTATAACAGACACGCCACAGCGACCCCGAAAATAATGC
Organism: Eurytides lysithous rurik; assembly: GCA_018247575.1. Classification (NCBI taxonomy): domain Eukaryota; kingdom Metazoa; phylum Arthropoda; class Insecta; order Lepidoptera; family Papilionidae; genus Eurytides; species Eurytides lysithous. The sequence continues at coordinate 4,305 of DWHO01003135.1, read as the reverse complement.
AGCGAGCTTACACAAAAGCGAAAACACCCGATCGACGGCCACCTCGCGCCGTGGTCCACCATGCACTGGTGTTTTTTTTCCTGACTGACTTCGGACTGGCGGCAATTAATGTCAATGACTGACGAAACTAAAGCAGTTCGATTGTGCGTGCCCCGATCAATAATAATAGACCGAGTTGTTTATGGCCGCTGAGACTGCACAACGATAGTGTTTTGATTCTTTGGTATTTTGTTGATACACGGTTGATAGACGGTTGTATGTGGATTTATGTCAAATTAAGACTGTTTAATGGCTAGTCTGTTTGAAGTTGATAATGGAATTAAGATTTATTTAAATTAGACGTAAGACTTAAAATTTAATTTCTACATAATTATGATCAATGGTAAGGATTAATACCGTTATCAGTAAGTCGAAAAGGATAAAGTACTTTTGAATAAATAGGTTTTAATAATAGGACTGGACTTATTATAAATTTTAATAATGATATATCAAAAGAGAACCGGTTTACGTAGGTCTCGGTGATTTAAACACCTTAATATGTATTTTAGTGTGTGTTGGTATGTCAAAGTTGACTTGATTCTTTGATAAAAGAAACACGGAATACGTTACTGTTTGAAGAGAAATACGCCTCTCGGCTTCGACCTTTTTTTCCTCAGAACCGGAACAAATTTTAATCAGAGATGAAAGGCCCCAGTTGGATACATAGATATGCTATATGCTAATATGCGTTTCTGCAAAATATATAGTTTTCTTCCTTGTGGTCCTTCGCAAAACAAATTGTACAGCGCAGTTCTAAAATATATGAGTTGTACAAACAGATATTTTTATCGTCTTTGTTACTATGATATATTAATTTAAATAGAACTAAGGTAACGTTTTCCAAAAATAAATCAAATAGACTGTTAAACAATCTACCATACAAGATATATATATTCACATATAATGTTATGTAATGCGATGCTATAAAACGAATATATTGAAGTTTAAAAATATTGACTTAAATTTAAGTAGATGTTTAACTTACCTTTTTAAATTGAAAATCCATTATTATTTATTGCGTTATTTAGTCTAGTTTAGTTAGTCTTTATATCATAATGAGCTCTGCCCGCGGTATCATTTGGTTTTTTTTTTAAATTTCGGGTAATTATACCGTTATACAAAGCAACATATACTCATATCACTGCCTGACTCAAACAACATCTATGCTTAAAAACGGATCATTGCATGGTATCAGACCGTCGCTGTATGAAGTAAAGAAAAAAACGAAACACATTTTGGAATTTATAACATAATTAAATATTCCTCGGCTTTGTGCCCGTGATTTACCTGTGCCAAACATTAAGCCTATCTTTGGCCCGTCGCTGAGTGCCTAAAGACAAACCAACAATCACTTTCGAATTAATAACATAAAGTAAGGATATTGCAAAATCCGGCTTGGAATGTAGTTCTGTTGAGAGGAGCCGGCGAGAAACTCAACAGTTGCTCTTTTAAAATGTCGTTACAGTATTACCTTAATGCAACGATATCTATCCCACATACGAGTCAATCAACTATATTCCACGCATTTTGATCCCCAAGAAGCTCTTGGATAGTATAATAAGATTTATGTAATAAATTATTTCTAATCTTAGTTTTAAAACGCTCAAATGGCAGATCCAGAATATCTTGTAGAATTTTATTATATATGCGTATACTCAAGCCCATGAAGGATTTTTTAATCTTTTGAAGATAATACGCTTACTTCCTTAGGCTAGGGTACTTTAATGTCACTCATTTATCCTTTACCTAACCTAAGCCGATGCCGATGGATTTAGGGATATAATAAATACGCAAAATCTCGGAAGATAAATCACCCTGATGCCACAGTTTGGTTTACATAATGTGTCTTAAAATATGAACCTAAGCTAAAAATGGGCTAGAAAGGTGAATTGACCTCTTGCGATCCAATCGCTTTTTTCTTAATTTCGATTATTGCATATTCCTCGGCATCTCTTAAAGGGTTATAGTACTCGAGTGTACCTAAAAGAATTTTGTTTTTAAAGTTGTTGATTTGTGGATAGTAACTGAAACTTATTGCGTTTTCAATGTGAACCACCGAAAACCTGATTGTTTATTTTTGGGATATTGCCTGTAAGCGGAATAGTTCTAAACTGAAAATTGCGGAAACTAACCGTGCTGAAGCCATGTGTTTTGGTATTATTATACATTTATGAGGATATAGTCTGTTATTGGTGCGATTGTACAGAGGCATTTATATTCTGGTATTATAATCGATATAACTGAATCTCATCTCATCTTAAACACATATACTAAACCATTGCACCGATTCCAATATAGATATTTTATTTTACATAACCACCACTTATATTTATTAATAAATTATTTTATATCGTTATCTTAAGATACTTACATATAAGATATGTGTCCTTTTTTATAATAGGATGAATGTTGGTCTGAATCATAGCCTAACTTGGAAGCAGTTAAAAAACATTGATCGCAACCGTGATCCTTGTTTAAAATTTAGTGTAGTGAAGAAATAATTAACTTCTTAATATATATATAAATATATAAAAAAGTCTTCAATATAAATATCACTTTGATTATTTCTTGTTGTCAAGCAATAACTTTCAAATTATACATGGAAGCAGAAATGATTGCTTTGAAAACCAGAACCCTATTAGTTACTAGTACGTGCGAAGCAATTTCACTTTCTTAAACAGGATATGTCCAATAAAGTCGACGTTATAATTGACATTTATATAAGCGACAGTCACCGTACTAGAACTCGTTGGAACAAATCCCGCCATTCAGCCATTACACTACATTACGTTATAGGGATCATATAACAAGTCGTTGAGTGTGAAAATAATTCAATTGCGGCGAGCGAATTCGGGCAGACACCGCGTTTTAGTTAACAGAGCGACGTTATGCGAACGGAAACAATTTGTTACAGCTAAAACTAACACATAGTTACGATTGCGTCAATTTACGTTCATCACGAAATAATACAAATATTTTTCAATTTTTTTTTCACGTGTTCTTACATGGCTCGTATATTTCATATACCAAGACACCCTGAAAGACACAATATTTAAAATTATTTCTGTAGAAATAAATCTATTTATTTTTATTTTATGCAAAATCAGCACTATTAATGTCACCGATTTAACAATAAAAAACTGTCATGACCAACGGGTTTGTTTGGAATGAGGATTTGAATTACTAATAACTAATTATTATGTTATAGAGCGAGTCAATTTGGTAGTTCTTAAGGTTAAGTGATACATTTTTATATAAGCACAAACATGTAGGAAAAATTAAAATTTTGGTTCGAGGAAACTTAGGTTAAGTTTCCTTGTTGTTGTTGAGGAAAGTTTCCTTTGTAGGTTGGAAAGGTTGTTGTTGCCAAAAAGAATAGCACGAAATTTTTTGTGCTGGTTTTTAAAGTACTGTTCATTAGCTTACATATCTTAAATTACAGCGTTAAAGAAATCGCATGAGCACGCGAAATCCGTGCAATGAGGTGCGTTATTTTTGCAGCGTTATTGTACGAACGGGCGCGATTTCTGAGTAGTTTTAGTAGTTGAAAGTAAAAAAACTCCCAGCTCCACTCATTGAGACCTACCTTTATAAACTTTGGACCTTTTGAAAAGAGATAGAGAGAGAGCTTCGGGCAGGCGGGTAAAGCCCCCATAACTGTATTATATTCTTGGAGAGAAACAATTCGTATTGAACCGAATTCTAATTGTTAATTGTCACGAACCAAGTATTTTGAGGGAAAAGAAATTAACCACCAAATAACCCAAACCCTTTGTTTAAATCCATTTGGAGATAGAAAAAGTTTGTTCAGATGTAGCATTATGAAAATCTTCTATCTATCTTTTATCTTAGAATAATCTTCATAAGAAGATCCAAAAAGGTGACTAAAGCGAGTTTACAACAGGTAAAAGCTCATAACAAAGAACACAAAAAGTAGCAGGAGAATTTCCGTGATATTTCTTTGAGGTTTACCCTCGATTATAGTCATAAATCTTAGCACGATTGCTTCACATGGCATCTTGATGAAAAACTATTGTGATTTTTTACGAACAATTTATTAGAACGAGATTACAATTACAATCACTTAATATAAGCACGAGTAATAAATTGTAAGAAAACCGAACTAAGGTTAAGGGCACCAACCAAAATTCGATACAACGTATCGAATTATTTTTTTATTATTTTATTTTATTTTATGTACCTAGAAGACAGACAACGAGCAAGCGGTTCACCTGATGGTAAGCGATTACCGCCGCCCATGGACAT
>DWHO01003134.1:0-12352 GCA_018247575.1 Eurytides lysithous rurik | reverse complement strand
ATATATATATATATATATATATATAAAACAAATGCGTACATGCAAAGGTGGTAAACAGTTATTCAATTCATCCCGTGAGTAGTGGCGGTACTGCCATACAAGCACAAAAACTCGGCAAAATTTTACTCCTTTGTAGGGTACTACTAAGGAGTAAAATTTATAAATCTTAATTAGTACACAAATCCCGCAACGCTCAAATTTAAAAAGCCGGGCTTCTGGGCTTGTATGGTAGTACCGCCACTACCCGTAAGTACCGCCGCCCATGGATATTCATAACGCCCGTATCTGATCTACGCTTCAAACCTTTAAGGACGTAGCCTGCTCTAACCAGACGCAGTGTGATAGAACAGATCGTTCAATTTAAAACCGTTCTTGTAGTGCTTCTTCACATTTATTTCTTTCGCCTTCTTGTTCATGCAACCGCAGAATCTGCTGTGAATATCATGTGCGTCGGGATGCGAATAATTTAATAGCCCTAGAGTAAGAGTTAAGAGAAGCAGATTTTATTAAACTGTAAGACAAATCCCAGGGATCAAATGAATGACTTCAAATGAAAATCTTTCATTTGAAGGAAATATTTACTGCTAAAAGAAATTGTAAAATATACATAAAAGTATATTCCTTGCGATGTTTTAGGAGAAACATTTCTTCTTACAGTTCAGTTCTAACGTTTAACATTAATTGCGACAAATAGAGCTGTTAAACTATTTAATTTTTATTTTTTTATAGATAAATAAAAAAAAAAATAATCCAAAAATTCATCGTCAGTTATTCGTACTAGAGTCACCGCTCTAGGTTAATACACATAATTGTAAATATTGCACATATTCAATGATCTTGAACAGAATAATTTGTAATTATTGGCGGTTATGACTACTTTTAAATTAAATTCCTTTACAAACAACGCATTTAAGAGCTTGAAAATATAGCATAGTCGTTTTTTATAACAAATAGAAACGACTTTTAACAATATTTGAAGGCACATACGTTTCTCATTTGATTTTAAGAAACTTTTTGGTGTATATTAGCAATTCAACTTTATAACAATATCATTTATATGAGAATAACTTTGGATTAAAAGATGAACCCCAAAATCAAACGTAAAAAAAAACTTGTAAAATCCTCCTTTTTGATGTCGGTTAAAACACAACAAACTCGACATAGATACAAAGTAGTTTGAAGCCGTGAAACATCCACAGCCGCCATTACCATGTTAAACTGCGTCCAAAAAGAAAGTGAGAATCAATAAAATCCGTTGCACATTATATCTTAATAGCTATGCATTCTTTGACATTAATGCGAAGGCAATTTTGACATAAATATTTTCTTTATAATTCTCTTTTTCCTTAATCCTTAATATTTCTTCATTAAATTTAGTAGCATTTTTTGTGTAAGCTCCATTTGTTATTCTCGTTCTAACTTTACTTTCTTCTTTTTAGAATATCTAGTATATAAAAAAAATAATCCAAAAGAATCATACAAAGCTGCGTCTAAAAGCTATAAAGTAGGTTAAATGAAAGCGTGACTTGCTTGTAACTTTGTTACAGCATTAGTATCATTATAACAACCCACGCTGAGTTAACCGAGTCTGTCCTCAAGCAAGCATACATACAAAAATGGCTGCCGCTTAGCCTTGACAACCTCCTAGCATCCCACGTCCCAGCCAGTTGGCGATCGAGCCTTGGGTCTGCGCCAACGTTTGCCAAACTAACTTTCATTGACCGACCATGCTTGTGTTAAAACAAGAACGTCGGAAAGTTTCGAGGAACGTTTGAGGTAATTTTGTTATATATGTTGTTCTAGTTTTAATCGTATGGCCCTATTGTTATCCTCCTATCCTCCATCCTCTTATGCACAGTCGAGCGGCCTAAGTGTAAATAGCGCAACCGGCACCAACGAAATTGTTATTTGCTCTTTTATGAAGAAATCAAAGTATCTAAGATCCTATCGGTACCTCGCAACGAGATTTGGAGTTTCATTTTAAATACTTTTTTTTCACACGTATCTGTAATACCATTGTGTAAAAACCCGTTATGTTAAGAATTGTGTGTAAGGCTGTTGGTGTGTATTGAATAAATAAATAAATACTTTTTCAAGTACCGAGTATGTTTTGATGCCTATTCTAAAGTCTAGTTGGTCATACCAGTCAGTACTACTTACGTTCAGACTTACTTTAAGCACAACCTTAATTCTGTACGAAACGTTTTTTAAATATATTGACTTACATTAATTTAAAAATATAAAGTATAATTGGGGTCATTTTGGTTTATACTTTATTTACTGCCTTCTTAGAAAAGCTCCAGTTCAATAAATTAGCGAAAACAAATAAAATTTTAGTTTATATTTAATTGTCATAATAATTCGGGCCAGGAAATTTAAAATATCCCGCTGATAGTGAGATTAATTTCAAGTTTTCTTGTCTATACTGTCAAAGCAATCGCTTATGTAGAAAAAGACGTGGTCACTCATTGATGTAAATTAAAAATCTATTCAAGAAGGTCACGTACTAAGTTCAGTGAAGGAAGCACATTTGTGTGTGTGTATTTGTGTTTTGTGTCGAGTAACGCACGGCGTCCCATAATAAATCTATTGACGTCGCCGCATGTAATAACATGTACAAAAAGCGATACGACTACGAATACGTACGGAAACATTTTGCATTCACAGCATGCGTGAGTTGTTTACTCGGCGCCGAAAAAGGCACAGCTGGATGTAGAGGTTTAACCAGTAATAATTTGTTTTAAAAATAACTTAACGGTTATTGGTACTCGGTAACAAGTTCAACTTGTTGAGAAAAAAAATCACTTAAAAGATCTCCCGACCAATTTCGGCCACGGCGGCCAATCTTGCACGGGAACTATCATAGTGCATAAACGTTTGCGCACATGTGGATTTTGATAGTCATTTCCTTTAATTTCATAGCCCAAAAAAACATTAACCGACTTACAGCGACTGCGTCGACATGTAGCCGGGACGGACGTTTACAAGACACTAGATGTTGCTATTTTTCAGGCAATCGGATGACCAGCCCGCGATGCCCTAACACAGCAGCACAGTCATTGCCCTCCGCGGGATTCGAACTTACATACCTACGATTTGTAAAGCACGGACCTATAATCAAATGCAATATAACATGTCAGCAATCTGTCAGTGCTACTAAGTCTAGTCGAGTGTTTACAATTGAACGTAAAATCATTTATAACCACTCTTCATTACTAATGTGCATTGGTCCTTGAAATGTGTTGATTTTACAAATATTTAATATATTTAATTTATTTTAAGATTCGTAGTAAAAACATAACACGAAAACAATATCTTTTAAAATAAACAATGGCTCCGAACGAAAACATCACATGTTTTGTGGAAATCTATTATGAAAGATATATAGTATAAACAATTTCTGAAACTAAAACATGGCGATGATGAATTCTCTAAATATCAAAACATAGACGACGTTATAAAAATAATACTATTATTAAAAATGTTAACAAAAGAGAAACCTAGGTTTAAAGTTTAATTGTCGATATAATTAGAAGTGAAACTACAATAACTGTTTGCATTTCAACCAATGTTTTATTATGTAATTAGTTTTGTTAGATACAGCTAATTTTCAAAAAATCTTTACTTACTTCACCGCATTGCTTTGTGAAAATGAAAAGTAACCATATTGAATTTGAAAACGGTGCTTATTTATATACATCAAGTTTTTTAAGTACTTAAAATTTTTAGACTGCGTGACGCTGATTATGCACCAATACGTATTAGTGTTACAAAAATATCGGTATAACAGACATGTGATGGAACATCAAAAAATACATTGAATTTTAATTAGCTTTATTTTATTAAGTACAAGACTTTTCTCGCAGCATTGGAATTGGAAGTGGAAATTGATTTCGAGTAATTTAATCTCTATTTCCGTCCGTTGGGCGTCCAATAGAATACAACCATAAAAATCATGTTGTTATCGATCCCTGGATTGCTGCGTGAAAAACTTCCAAACCAACAAACAATTTCAGATTAGATATCATCGTATCACTAAGGGTTAATATTAAATTATGTAAATCGATTCAAATGACATTTGGAATACCTTTAAATATTTGAAAACTTTCAATCTCTTGTCGTATTGCGTTCTCATTAATACTTTCTATTTCTTATTTCCACTTCCTAAGTAAGTGTTTAAACATGTTCTATTTCTATGTATGTATCGTATTATTGGAGAGTTCTTCCGCGTAGGAGGCGGTAGAGAAAATCTTGCTCATGCTCAACTGCATCTGCACATCTCCGTATGGTCTTATGTGTTTAAAATAAAATGCACTACTAACTCTAATGTAAACCGTATAATAAGGTTTTGCAAAACCTTAGCATGATAAGTGGACTTGTTTAAAATAATAAACTTACTTTTAATACACATTTATTTATATAAACAAAAATTGTTCAAAAATATTTTTGAACTAATGGTTTTATAAAATATATAATAAATTTGTGAAAAAAAATAAAAAATAAAAATAGGTTGTCGAAATACTCCTCGATCAACATACATTTTCGATTTGATTTTAGGGAGTTATCTCGTGCACGAAATCTAAGTCAAATAATAATAAAATATTTATAGTACTACCATTGTAAGAATTTGTCTATAGGATAGAAGAAAATTTCTATTTGACAAACCAAATTTACAATAGAAAAATCGTCACATTTGGTATATAACTAAATGGTTACTATTGTTATATGAATTAATACTAAGCAAGATTCCCTTGCAACCTCCATGTTCTTTTTAAATTATTTACCATTTTTACTATATGCCGTCGTAAAGAATATTAGATCATTGTCATTATATTATAATATATAAGGTATAGTTGACTATAATTATGATATGATGAGATTATGATTTTAATATATTGTTGAATACAAGCAGGTTAAACTAATTATATTTTAATAGCTATCATTTACATATTTTAGATTACGTATAATTATAAGTAATCTACAAAATACGTTAACGACTGCCGATTTTTATAGGACTTCAAATGATGCCGCAATGAAATCTTTGTTTGTGTCGGTCCTCTTTCGTGACCCTGCAAATGTAGGGTCCATCCAACTCGTGAAAACTTAGCATTTCCATTGCATCGGTATCCCAATGAAACTTTAGATAGTTGCAAAGAATAAAAGAACAAACATCAGCTAACAAAAGGCCTTGTTTGAATAGCAAAGACGCCCGCAGCTATACATACATTCGTGTTGCGATTCGTTTTAAACTCACGACGCGCTGAGACCATCCAACCGTGGTGCTTTCTACTGATCGTCAGATGCGTTTGATGCCATATAAGCCATAGCATTCCGGGCCTCTTGTGCGCGGAACGATATCTAAAACTATTCATAAGCAATATTTTTAACTCGCTTAGTGATAATCTGTGCCATATGCAATACCCTCTCGCGGGTCATCAAAGTTATTGCTTAATGATTTTCTTGTAATATACGAGATATTTTACAAATTTTATGATGTGACTTAAGTATCCTAAATTCACTGCATTTCTTTGGATTTTGTTAAATAATAAATGAAAACCAAAACTCTAAATTGACGGTCTTCTTTTACATTTAGTGAACGTTTGGTAAATAATATAATATATTAATATCATGGGACATCTCACACATTCCCATCTGATCCCAAACTAGGCAGAGCCTGTACTATCGTAATCAGACAACTGATATACATAGTTAAATATTTTTTAAATACATACTTATATAGATAATTAACACCTAGACACAGAACAAATACCTATACTCATCGCACAAATATTTTGTCCTGGTTAGGAATCGAACCCACGACCTCTGGCTTTGCAACCAGGAGCACTAACCACTACACCATCGGGCCAGTCAGTCAATACTATGTCTATTTAAACAATATTATTAGACATATGGTAAAATTGCAGGCACATTCAATTTTGTTACACGAAATACTTATTTATTATTTATTAACACAGAATCCATATTTCATTTGGCGGTTCCTACTCTTTTCGTTTATTTATGAAAGTATAATATAAAAAAAATGAGCTATTTAACAATTGTTTAAAATAATCGTTAAGGATGCAGCGCCTACTCGCACAAAGACGTCGCGAGCAATAATCCGGCTACCTTTGCAGAACGCATTGATTGCTAACTTTAAAATATCAGGCGCTTACATTTCAGCACTTTGAATCTAATAACTTAACTGCTTACAAATTAATTTTATACGGAAGTTGTCAATGATCTTTTTTATAAACTGTTTCATAGTGAAAACAATAATATGATTTTTTGATGATCGTTCGGCGCAGATGCTAAGCTATAATAAGCTAAGGCTTGGGCGTCGCGATCGTGGGTTCAATTTCCGCCCGGGGCAAATATTTGTACGAACTACAGATAGTTGTTTCGGATCTGGATGTTTGTCCGCGTAAAATTTATGTATGTAAAACGCCCTTATAACATAAGATATTCCTATCTTACAACAGCGGCAGCGTTTAAATAAAAGATTTATTAGTGTTTTGCATTATTATGTGTTTCTCTGTCCTTTCAATGACGTATTTTTGTTCTTACCAGTTGAATAAAGATATTCAACTTATATAAATGTGTAATAATTACTAATGTAAATAACGTTTTGTGGTTTGTCTGTAGATAAGGGCGTCCATTGCGAGCCTGGCGAGGCGAGCGAGCCCGAGGCCGGTCGCATGCGTCCCGAGGACTACCGCCTCGTGTTCCTCAGTTCGGATTCCTCGTGCCGCGAGGACACCGAGGACTCCTCTTCCTCCGCGTCTTCCGTCGCTCCACCAGCGCCCGACGATTGTGACTGGGACTATTTCGAACCCGGCGCCTCTACCCAACCCGTTCCGCCGCCGCCTAAGCACACGCCCCTAGCCTGTCCTAGGACGTGCTCCTGCGGGGCCGAACCTAGGATAGTTGCCGTGCCCGTCCCCGTACCTGTGCCGGTGCCCGCCGCTCTTTGGCCGGCGCTTCTCGCGTTTCCCTCACAAACCCCGCCCACGCCGCACTGGAACACGTACCCCGGCTTCCCGCCACTAGATGCCGCGGCTCTCGCCCGGCTCACCACGGCCGCCGCCGTCGCCGTCGCTGCCACCGCCACCGCTACTGCTTCTGCCGCTGCCACTGCCTCCGCCACTGCCACTGCCACTGCCACAGCCCTGCCGCAGCAAAGCAAACCCGAGATGACCGTCGAACGCAACGACAAGGCGGTACAGTCCGAAACGTCAAAGGTACAGGTGGCGCGCGATAACGATAACGCCGATAAGCGCGTCGAACGCACTATCGAATGTGCCCCGTCAGACGGAATCAAAGTGATCGCGGAGGACCGTGTGCCAACGGTGTCGGAGTCAGTGGACGCGATGCCGGGGCATTTAGACGCCGAGAATGCGTTCCCCTCATCCAACGAGTCTGCGGAGTCCAGCGATTCGGAGGGCGGCGTCGCCCGACGCAGTTACGACTTCAGAAGCGGAGCACCCGAAGAGCCTGCGACGTCGGATGAAGATTCAGACGACTCGGGAGGAGGGGGTGGTCAATTTTCGCGCGTGTTCGTCGTTAATCCCGCTGATTCATCGTCGGACATGGAGGACAACGCGGATAGCAGCGGCATTGATTGCGACGATTCCTACGACAAAAAGTCAGACAGTTTGGAAGTCAATCTCTTGGAGGAGGCTGGACGAAATGAAATCCATGACAATGTAGGTTTAAACGAAAGTGTCGCTGAGTTAAACGACGCCAGTAATATCGTTTTAGTGGAATCTCTGCGCTTTTCCGACGACCGACCCGTTAGTGCGCATCGCGATGACAGCGACGAAGGAAGCAGCGATGAAGCGATGAGACGGTCGAATTTCGTTAAATTCTGTGATGAAAATATGCTACGTAGTGAAACGTGTGAGAAATACAACAGTTTCGATGCGAGTTGCAGCACTAATACAGATAACAACGGTTACAAGAATAACGATGATAATAATCAAAGCAGGAGTACCATATCGGAAACCGTTGAGTGCGATTCGTTGGATAATAGTTTTAATTCAGAGAATAATATTAAAGTAAAAGTTTCGGTGACATTGCAAGATGAAACGGGCGAAGAGAAAAACCGCGATGTCTCGAACGAACGGAAAATATCGACGGCGTCTCCGGACCTCATCGATAATGACGGATCGCGGGGACCGGAAAAATTGGACCTGTTCAAAGGTATTGAACGGACGCTTAGCGAGTTGTTGAAGAAAGAGCTGTCGGAGGAGCGAGGGGGGATGGAAACGCGCGAGCCGCTGGTCTGCGAGGAGGGGGGCGCCGGCGCACCTGACGACGCGCCAGTCAGCCGCTCGCGCACGCCCGGTACAGACGGGTCCGCGCGCTTCACTAGCCGCGTTATGATAACGCACGACCGCGTCTCCGTCGTCACGTCGGACACGACGCGGCTGATGCGCGACATCACGGTCCACCACACAAACTTACAAAACGAACCGCCGAATAACCACGACGCGCAACACGAAACAAACGAACGCGGCTCCGACGACGAAACGCCTTCGGGCGGTGTGACCGTCGTTAGCAACGCCGACACTCTCTCGGCGGTCGTATGCCTAGAAGAGGGGCTGGCAGATGATGACTCTTGGGTGGAGGACGTCAGCCATGACGAAACGACGACCTCTGACAGCGAGTCCGGCGAAGAGGCATCGCTCCCCACCCGGGGAGAGGACTTCGCGTACTGCAGACGCTCTCTGGACTTCACTTTACACACGATAGTAGAAGAAAGCTGCGAGGAAAGCGAAGCGGAGAATGTTACGAAGAAATCTCGTCCGATTTCGGCAACCGAACTCGAAAAATACTTCTTTTTCGGCCTTGGCGAGGGACGGAACGTTCGCGATGACGACCCAGTATCAGAAACATCTAGTGTGTGTAGTGAGGGCGGTGAGTCTATCGTGGACAGTGAGCAGCCTAAACGGAGCAGTGATAACGACGAACTGGTGTCGTCGCGCTTAGAGAAATACTTTCTATCCGGTTTCATGGGCTTTAACCAGGAAAGGCGCGACTCAGATGGCTCCGGTAGCGTAGGGAGTGATAGTGAAGGGAAGCAAAGCCCAGAACAAAGGCGGAAACGACTAGTGCGCGCTCGCGGCACCCCCCGATCGCATTCTTCCTCATTAGATAACTTGCTCGCCGGCGATGAGCCTTCTCAAGATGCTCAAGAAGTGTCAGATGGCTCCAGCACAGAAACCGAGGAACGGCACGAGTCCCTCGAAAGGCTCGATATGCAAGGAGAAACGAAAAGAAAAAAACAAACCAAAAAGACACGAGGGTCGCCCGCCGACGAGAGACGACAATCTATGGAGTTTTCCGAAGAAACCCGAGACGATACAAGATCTGTGTCAGAGGGTGAAGATGGCAGATCTACCCCTCGACCTGAATTCCCACCGCTTGGATCTGAGTTATCTGAATCTAAGAAGCAAACTAGTAGAGATAGTGGCTTTGTAGGTAGTTGCGATGACCTCCTCCGAAACGGTGACTCGAGCTCCGATTTTACGCGATCGCATGAACCCAAATCGGAATTGGAAGAAATCGTCGAAGAAATCAGGCCCGACCTGGACGAACGCGTCGAGCGTCCACCGTCTTCCCGCCCACCGCCAAGCCCGTTAACGCGCAAAGACAGCTTCAACAATTGGTCTTCAGACGAAGAGACTAACCTCATGATGACCAAAATGAGACAGTTCTTCAAACAAATGGTTAATTCAGCAAACGTTAGAACATCGACGCCCGCATCGTCCAATTCTGAGAGTTCGAGGCCGCCAAAGCCGCCGAAGCCACCGCAATTATTATATTTCGAAAGCGAACTAACGAGGCTGATGAAAACCGTTCCGGGCATAAGGGACGAGGAAGTGCGTGAGATAGTCGAGTATTTATCTAGTGAGGACACTTGGAGCGATTCTTACGACTCATCGGACTACGCCGGTTCGGATTTGGAAGGGACCGCGGCTAATAGATCCGCTTTACGGAAGCAGATTTCGGACAGCTGTCGGGAGATCATCGACGAATTCGATAGGGGTAATGATGCAGGATCGTTAGAGCGAGACGCTGTTGGTGCCTACCAGAAACTGGCGGCGACGTTAGGACGCGCCGGAGAGGGATCACCGCCACTTTTTGGCAAAGTTATGCGGCATATAGGCGGGCGGCTTGTGGCGTTAATGCACGAAGTATCGGCCGGCGCATCGCCCAGCACGGATGAAGATAGTGCCTCAGAGCCAGGCGCTTTGGCCCGAAGTCGATCTCATGATATACTCGAAGCGGCGGCTAGTAGGGGTAGTGTTGCCAGCGACTGTGAAAGATTCTCATGGCGGGGCAGTTTCGAATCCGCTCTATTAGCGGCGGATTCGCGTGGTACTCTTGGCGGACCGGGTTGTGAGGCTAGGAGGTCCCCTGCAGGAGCTGAGCTAGCCGCGCAAAAGTCCCATTCAAGGAGTTGTGGAGCAATAGCCGGAAGTGAAGACAGACTTTGGAGAGGAAGGAGGAGAGCCTCCGCCCCTGATGCTGAGGTAAGAGACAATACATAATTAATTTACGATCGGTTATCATTCGCAACCTGCTAAACTGAAATTTCTCCGGATTATTAATTGTTAACACACTATAATGACTTTTGGATAGATAGAGATTAATTACATCTCTCTAACTAGTGACATTAATATATAGAAACAAATATATGCCATATCATATTTTTTCACTTGCATCCGCATGAACAATGTCTTACAAGTACGTCAAATCACTCGATAAACTTTATATCACGAAGCATGACCATAAACGGCCTGTCATAATAACACAATAAGCAATACATCGTAAACTTGTATACGTTTAACATCCCAAATGAAATTATTACATGCAAAAGAATGTATAATGCATTGACACGTCTACGTGTAAGTTCGTTTTCAATGAAATTTCGACATTCAATGTCACGTTTTGTATAGACATCAATAAAGTGGAGCGAAACCTTGTTACTTGTATAGTGACTGATTTCATTTGCGTTGGAATGAAAACAATATAAAAGTATGTTCAATGTTAATAATATATATCTTTGCACTGTTCTTTTAAATCAAAAAATAAATATTGTAGAGGAATTGCTAAAAATAGAAAACATTTTACATTACACATTAATGTTACTGTCGTTATTGACTCCTTTCGGAATACTTGTCAGAATGTACGAAAACAACAACAAACAAAGACACAACATGCAACACAAAACAGTACACGTGGCATTTACTTGGACCAACATGTTTA
This sequence comes from Eurytides lysithous rurik, assembly GCA_018247575.1. NCBI lineage: Eukaryota > Metazoa > Arthropoda > Insecta > Lepidoptera > Papilionidae > Eurytides > Eurytides lysithous. The sequence continues at coordinate 1,081 of DWHO01003134.1, read as the reverse complement.
AGTTACGCACAGCTTTATATTACTCCATCAATGAATATACGTTATTTTTTGCGTCCGAAATTGTAATTATTTGAAATAACTAACAAAAAAGTGGACCTAAAACATTGATAATACAAGCTTATGATTTCGATTTGATCAATTTTGTAATTACACAAACTTGAAATTGACATATACGTATCCATACCAACGATTGTATAGTTAAAAAAAATTGTAAAATACCATTACAGGACTAACATTTCATCGTTGGCCAAGAATTAATTCTGAAATTCATTAGTACTTATTGCAACTATTCTTGAATTTTATTTTTGTTACAGCTTAAACGTAAATTGATTATATTATCAACAAGTAAATTTATAATAAATTAAACCCAAGTCTAAAGAAATGTAAAGATACCCTCGATATGAATTTTCTATTGAATTTTGAGATTCAGTGACGTTTCTATGGTACCTAACTGTTTGTAAATTCTTTAATAAACAAAGCATAATAAAATTCAGTTCTTAATCGATGAAGATATAAACTCTTTTTTTAATCTTTTAAAAACACTTTATCGTGTTCTTCCAACTTCACGTTTAAAAGTATTTAAAAAGTTTTTACACTCACGACTAAATATTGAAACCTGATCAGACAAAACGGTAATGAGGCTGATTTTACTTTATTTGACTTGATTTTAATTAATAAAAGCTATTAATACTCAAACGTTTCAATATTTCCAGTTTTCTTTCTCTAATGTACATTATAATTTGAACACCTTAATGTGCATTATAATATAAATGTTCGCGGGTCAATGATCACATATACATTTTTTTATTTATGTAAAAGCAATAGCAGTATTATGTATCAGGGAACTCAAACGACTGTTAAGATGATTTCTTATCTTAAATTGACCACAGTATTAAACTGTCGTTAATCAAAGACTGATTACAATGTTAATGATAATAATGACCTGTTGAAATAAAATAAGTGATCTGATCCTAAACATAAAAAGAATGCAAATAACAAAACAACTTTGACTGGCCCGTTGGTGTAGTGGTTAGTGCTCCTGACTGCAAAGCCAAAGGTCGTGGGTTCGATTCCCACCCAG
>DWHO01003133.1:0-12354 GCA_018247575.1 Eurytides lysithous rurik | reverse complement strand
ATTTTCTGTGAGGTCGTGGTAATTACCCGGTTCGAGCCGGCCCATTCAGCAGCGGGAACAGCTGCGTGGCTCTACCATCGAATAACACTGCAGAAACCATGGCCGTAGGATAGATTAAGTTGATAAAAATGTAATATTAGTAGATGTTTGGGCCTTATATAGGTACATACATACATATATATACTATAATATAATATCACTTGCAATGCGTTTTGCCAATACAGTCCATTTGTCATTCCAAGTTATGAAGGCTACGTGACGTCATAAGAAATTTCAAATGGCGGACGTGATAATTAAAGTTGAGTACCTCCGGATAAAGGATAATCTAGATGCGAAAATTTGTATGTGCTCTTTTTCAATTGTATTATAAGTGTTTATTATTTTTTGAGCTGTAGTTTAATGAAATAATAAAATAAAATGCTTACAATGATAAAGTTATTAAAAAGTTAATAAAGGCATTAAGTCCGCCCTTTGTAATCCTTTTGTTTAGAGGTTTGCAATAAAGATTTAAAATAAAAGAAAAAAGTTAGAGGAAGGAAATATTAAAGGAGGTTTTATTTTAATGACCTATTCACCTCGTAGCTACCCGTAGCACTTCATGCCAGTGCTATTTTTCGAAATTATTCTCTTTTTATTTCTTATCTTTTTATATCGTGGTCTTTTTCTTTTTATTATTGTATATTATTTAAGAAGCCTGTCCGCTGCTGGTCTCGCAGTATTATGCAACGCAAGTTTTTTATGATTTTAGGAGCGCGATTCCATCTTAGTCACTCAAAGCCTACGATAATTGCCGCGAATAGAAAGGTAGGTGTATCTGCCATAAACCGGCGACAGGTAGATGTGTTAACCCCTCGAAGAGCTGCGCTTTGCGATCAACAGATTTCTCAGAGTGATAATTACATGTAAAATCTTTATACCCGACACTGTTGTTTAGTAAACTGCCTCATCCGGCTTAGTTTCTTTACTTTTATTTACTGCAGCTGAACCACACAATCAAGCCATTATTCACTCCTTTTATTAACAAATATGGAACTTGTTTATTTTCGATCTGTTCTATTTCTCACCCCTCTTAGCTTTAGCGTAGTTAATATTGATCGTATTACGTGCCTTTGAATAAATTCCAGTGTAAAATAATCCTTTGAAGTTGCGAGCAACAAATTGTTAAATGGACTTCCTCTGGAAAAAATTATACAAAGTATAAACGGATTCTTACTACATAGTTTAATCCGATATCACACAGTAGAAAGAATATGTTTTATGTTAGTTCTGTGGGTTTGGGTGTTAATGATATATAAGTATACATTTAAAATTATGTATATCAGTTGTCTGTTTTATATTATACAGGCTCTGCCTAGCTTGAGATCAGATGACTGCGTGTAAGATGTGCCATGATATTACGTATACACTTGCTAGTGTATAAGAAAGGACTGACGTTGATAACGATGACGATTATGATTATGATGTAATAGCTATTAATAAGGCCAATGTCAGGAAAGTAAATACTTATACAGTTTTAATTCAGTACCAGTGAAATTTATTAATTGTTCAGAAATGAAATTTTTTTTTTATTTCCGCGTAGCAAGTAACCTCGACACCTCTGAGGTAGTTACCACGCAGCAGCCAATTGTAGCCAATGTTTCACAGAAGTGGTCCTAACACTGAACTGTGGAACTCCACACGTCACCTCAACAGCCTACTGTTTGTCAAAAAATGGATACACAACGCAGAGATGTGATAGATAGGCTACGATAGTACGGCGCAAGTAATGAGGCATTCCATGAAACCGGAGCTCCTCCTTGATACATGACTTAGGTAGGGTTAAAAGCGTTTGTTATGTCTAGTAACATCGCCACACCGCCTGAATAGTATAGTACATCAGCCCTTGCGAAATCCATACTGACACTCCGCCAGAATTAGTTGGAGACCCTGGCCTGGAGCACCAGGTGCTCAAAGATGCGGCTCGCAACCACCTTTTCAAATATTTGGCTACATCTCCAAGGAGCACTATCGGCCGATAGGCCGAGGGAGAGTCTGCAGGTCGGCCTTCCTTTCGGATGAGGACGAGTCTACCTGTCTTCCACTTTTGTGGAATAACAGCATGATCCATACAGGCTGTAAACATCGCCCTAAACATTGGTTCCAAGGCCGTCTCCAAGGCTAAAACCAAAGCTCGACCTGATGTACCGTCAGGACCCGGAGCAGAGTTTCTGGCTTTTGTTTTGTGGATGGCCACAGAGAACTCCGCTGAAGACGCTTCAGATACTTCCATGCTCATCAGAGCCATTTCCTGAGTAGGAAGGATCATTGATGGTGGTACGTGGCTCTACCGCTGGGGGAATAAAGCTGTAGCGATCGACGTTACTAGTTGGGGCTAAAGGCTTAGTGGGAGTGGGGACGCCCAGGGGCGTAATTTTTTCATCACCATCCTATATGGGCACACCTCTGGTTTGCCGTTAAGTTCAACCAAGAACTCGTCCATAGCAGAAGCAATCGCAGCGACTATTGCAGTGGCATTTTTTTCTATCAGCAGCGTTCAAATCGGCTTCCTCTATCCTGCGTCTTCTTCATCAGTATCGGGTTTACTGGTGTCTGGCATTGCCACACCTTCTACGCATTTGCGTAGGGTCTGCAGTCCATCAGTACAGGAGTGGAGTTTTTTTGAATGAGACATCGATGCATCGCAGTTTTTCATCGCATGCAGAAACCATTCCGCCTCTCTTTCGATATCCAGGTGTGTAGACGTAGATACACTGGATTAAATGATAGCTGCTACCTTCAGCATCTCTCAGTTCATGCTCTCGAGCCGCCACTTTGGGCTATCCGTCCTTGTGCTCCGGTTAGGGCTAATGCAGGCATTCGATGACGAGACGACACAATACCAGATATACCGCTGATAGGACAGCGTTTCCTCGTCAACTACCACATTCCAGAGATGGCGTGCTAAACCATGGCTTGCAAATGAAACATCAACTTTGGATCCGCCCTGCGCTCACATGCACGTATACACCAAACTCTGATTTAAAACGGAACGCTTTTTCCTGCATCGACAGGATTTGCACCGTTCGCCGTTTAGCGATTTGGTTTCATTAAATCGCAGTGCAAACATAGATGCTCCGGAAGGGATACAGTGAATTGGAAATGCCGGAGTCAGTTCGTTTCCAATATCCCGTTGTTTGATCAATAAATCGCGTAGCAGTTAACGGTTATGTATTTACGAGTCAACGTTATAGTGGACGCGACGGAAGTGTTTGTCATGAGACTATGTACTACAGTAATCCACCCTATGACGCGGTAGATTGGTGAAAGCGCGTTGTAGGAGTATTCCCGTAGAATATGAAAGTGCGTTATAAGAGTACCGTGTTGTAGATCTACTTTACTCTACTATCGATTTTAATTTTAATACTGATGCTATTTTTAGTCTCTAATTACGTTACTTCATTTACTTTTAAATTTTTGTCTATTTGAAATTTACTTCAGTCTCCCTTACTTTAAATGACAAATTATCAGTAGCTCTAAGCTTGAAAGCTGCTATTAGCGATAGGGGAATTACACTTCGCTTCCGCATATCACCCCAGGGAGCAGGGTGCGGCTGAACACTGGCGCTGTACGGGATACTCATTCCATTTCAGGTTATGTTTAGCCGCTTCCTTTTGTTTTTTTTATGTAGTAGTCTGACAAATGAGCAAGCGGTTCACCTGATGGTAAGCGATTACCGCCGCCCATGGACTTTTGCAACATTACTGAACTTGCAAATGCGTTGTCAGACTTTAAGGGGGTAAATTTTAAGAGAGGGAGGGAGGAGGATCGAGGGGGAAAGGGAGGAGGAACGGGAGCAAGAGTAAGAGATGGAATAAGGGGAGGGAGGGGATGAGCCACCGGCCACCTCACTCACCGGACGAAATGCGGAAGCAAAAACAATTCCACTTTACGCCGATTTTCTGTGAGCTCGTGGTACTAATCCGGTTCGAGCCGGCCCATTCAGCAGCGGGAACAGCTGCGTGGCTCTACCACCGTAAAAATTTCCTTAATGTTTCAAATGGGCGGCGATGATCACTTGAGAAAAAGGAAAAAAAATACCTTCCCTACGGGACAGGGCGGCAACTTAACTCCCTTCCTCACAAATAGATGAAATGTATTTATAATTGTATGTGCGATGAATAAGGTAACCGCAAGGCCAAAGATATTTACGAGGTACGGATCTATTGTAAAGTCCGCGTACGGAGGTAACACAGCATCGATTACCACCTAGTAATATCGTATGTACAGTATTTTTTCAAAGCTTCAGAGTCGAAGAGGAAGAAACTTTTTTCTTCTCTCTTTTATTATTGTATCTTGATCACAATGATGAGTTGATCTACTTTAAAGCAATCAAATTTTTCGTATTTTTCGGGCTGATTTAGTTGCTTTTGAGATGCAATTGTAGACTGTCACATAACTCGTCCGAATCATGCCTGCGAAACTCCATCAAAGCAGCCACTAGCGTAAATATTGGGTGTAGAAATATACCATCAAATATCTCTAGGTTACAAGTGCAGTGAGAACCAAGAATACTTTTTGCCCCTAGTTGCTACGGGACAGCGTGCAGCTTACCATCAATTTCTTAAAAATAAGAATCCTAGATACATCTATCAGACTAGGTAAGCAGCATCACTTAGAGGGCCAGATTCGGTCGGGAGGCCATTATTTCACTTAGATATTTCGCTTCACGCATGACGTTTGTGTGAGTATGTTCAATTTTTTTCCACAATAAAGCGTAGGTCTCGTAAGATATTGTAACATTTTACGAGACCTTATGTAGTGGCGCTATGCATTGACATACAAAACATCGAGACGTCCTGTGACGATCAATACATACATAGTACATATTGCTGTCTGATATTTATTTATGCTTTTCCGCAACACCATACAAACAACACTACAAAGGGTGCCAATAAAGGCGCTGTCCGGCATTATGATCTTAAAAAAAAACGAAATGTGCAGTTCGTATTTTCTTTTGAAGCTGAATCTCAAGTTACTTTACACTAAACTAATTAACTAACAATTAAATTGACTTACAAACTATATAATATACAACATATAATTGATAATGCAAAAAATAAACCCAAACTAAACCAAGTTACAATCAAATAATGGAATATAAAGTAGGCATACATATATGTACATATTGTCTCGTGATGTAACTTTCTCTCTATATTCACTTGTCTTTATGCCACTATTTCCGACATAAAATGAAGAGAAAAAGATATCAGTTTTAAACGTGCTAAAGAATAACCGCAAGTTTTATTACTCATTACTAATAATGTTCATTTGTACACGAGATTCTTGTTGACCTTGCTCGATTTAAATACCAAGCTTCCTGAAACAAAGCTCAGCGAGCAACGAACTTGTCCTCACCTAACCGAAAGTCCATATAAAAACGCTGCGGCATAATCGAATACATCAATTGCTTCAACAATGTTCAAGCTCGTGGTATTGTCCGGTCTCCTCGCCGCCGCGGCCGCCGAGCCAAGCGTGAGCTTCGCAGCCCCTCTGGCACCTGTCACCTACGCGGCGAGCATCGCAGCCCCAATCGCGGCGCCCATAGCAACCACCTACGTGCAGCGGTCCAGCAGCTACTTCGGAGCGCCCGCCGTCTACTCTGACATTGCTTACCCCCACTTCATCAAGAAGCGTTCGGCTCCATTCTACAGCACCTACGTAGCGCCCTCCACCTACATCGCTGGCGCTCCTTTGGCCGCCCCCTACGCCTCCACATACGTCGCATCGGCCCCAATCACCTACACATCATCTGTGCTATCTGCACCTGTTGCACACTTCATTAAGAAACGATCCGCTCCGCTGCTCGCCGCGCCTGCCTCATACGTCGCTCCCGCACCTCTGGCATCCAGCTACATAGCAACGGCTCCCCTGGCAACAACTTACTCCTCTGCCATCATCCCTGGTGCGTCATACTACTCACCTTACTATTCCGGCGCTTACCTCCCTGCCTTGCCTTTGATCAAGAAATGATTTACTGAAAAGCAACAAAAGCGCATTGTCATAATTTGACATCGCACTTTCGAAGATTTGTCACATTTATAGGACAATAAAAACTGAAAACAGATATATGCAGTTTTTTTTTTTACTTTTACGTAAAACTGTTAGATAACGGCATCCATCAGTCATGAATATATAAAAAGAACATCACCATTATTTTTATATATCTCAATAACTTGCATGTCTCTTGATTGACCTTCTTATTTACATTGTAGATCTACATACTCATAAATATATATTTTTACATGCGAGAGAAGAAATAAAGATTTACAAGCCTTTTTACAGGCTGTGCGCGGACGGAGAAGTGTGAGATTTGGCATAATTCAGTTTTGTATGGATGGTAAGTACAAATAAGAACAATTTTAATAACATATTCTTTCCATTGTATTTTTAATTTCAGTTACATAATTTCTCGATACATAAACGTCATATTCAACAAAATTACGTCAGATTAGACAAAATTACGCTTCTACGGACTGCCAGTATACTGTCACAGAAACCTAAGGATATAATAAATAAGACTAAACCTAAGCATTACTAACATAATAAAACCTTGTCATTTTTATACAGGAAGCACTTGTATTACAAAAGTAAGACATTCGCAAAACTTTGGTCACGTTATCAAACAAATATTACTGATTCGTTTTTCGAAAATGTTCACTTTTCACAACAAACAAAAATTTACGTGCAGACACAGGTGTACTCACACAATTCTTTTACTTTTAATACCCGTCGAAGTGTTTTTTATGGTTTAGCCTGACAAACGAGCAAGCGGCTCACATGATGGTAAGTGATTAGTGAGAGGGAGGGAGTAATAGGTGGGTATCACGATCTCACAGAAAATCGGCGTGAAGTGGAAGTGTTTATACTTCCGCGTTTTGCCCGGTGAGGGGGGTTGGCGGTGGTTCACCCATCCCTACCATTTGTTTTCCCTCCCTCCCTCTATCAAAAAGTTCCCACCTTAAAAGCCAGTAATGTATTTACAAATGATGTTGTTCCCTATTCTTCTATTTTTCCACAGGAGCATTCTTAGCAATACGATCCCATAACTCCCGATTCGTTCAGAGCGGGCTTCCACCACAGATCAAGCAGACGCTTAAAACAACAAAATTCCTTCGTTCGTCATAATGAAAAAAAAAAACAATGTGTTTTGGCTGATACAATATTATAAAACGACAGATGTAATTGTCTTAATCAAATACGTAACCCGCTAAGTTTCAAATGGCACCGTAAGATGGTGTTGTACCAAATAAAAATTTATGAATAATTATTTGCTAATTCTAATTGCATGTAAATAAGTGCATGTTCTACACTCAATAACAAAACTCGTTTGATATATCAGTCGACACTTTCTTCTGTCAATTAATAAACAGGTTTCTTTTTAGTAAATGTCAAGCGCGTTCGTGAATGGCAAACAAAAAACAACTCAAAAAGGGGGACTGAAAGATGCATATGTGCGTAGCATTATAAATAAAACCCGGCTTTCATACACTGTAAATTTAATTAATCTCTAAAGAATACCTACATACACATTTGATTTGTTGTCGTTAGCATATACCTATGTATGTTTCTTTTGGACTAACACTTAAGTGCAATGTATGTAACTGTACTTATGTGCTACATATGTATATACAAATATATGGTAGCCCAAGAAATAGGTTAACTTTTTTCTAAATATTCGCATCATAACTTCAGAAAAATTGTATAAATCATTTTCAATGGACTCGACATATTTCAACAAATGCAAAACAAATACATAAATTTTAAGTACATGAAATTTTTAACTTCTTTTTCCTAAAAACAAATAATGTATAATGTTTATCTTTTAACAGAATTTTTTTTATGGATTAGGCTGACAAACGAGCAAGCGGCTTACCTGATGGTAAGTGACCACCACCGCCCATGGTCATATGCAGCAATATAAAACTCGCAAATGCGTTGTCAGCCTTTGGGCCACCGGCAAAATCGGCGTAAAGTGGAAGTGTCTTAGCTTTCACGTTTCAACCAGTGAGTGAGGTGGCCAGTGGCCCGACCCCCTCCCTTCCCTTTCTCTCTCACTCCGCTCCCTACCTCTTCATCCATCAATTCCTACTTCCGCTCCTTCTCTCCTCCTCCCTCCCTCTTACCTGCCCTTATAGGCTGGCAACGCATTTACAAGCTTTGTAATGTTGCAAATGTTCATGGACGGCGGTGATCACTTCACCAACAAGTGAACCGTTTGCTCGTTTGTCACCCTAATCCATAAAAATAAGCCTTTTTTACTAATAATGACAGGAAGTAAAGGACGATGGGTACAAATAACTTCTGCTCTAAATTTTCTGCACCTAAAAAATGTTACAATATATTGATACTCTTTGTAACATATTTAAAAATGACGATGTAAAAGAGTGTGCATTATCGGTTTTTAGGCTATCAAGACAATATATAAACGATACCCAAAACAAATGTATCAACCAAAGCAGCTTTACATACCATCTGAATCGATAAACAGTAACTATTAGGCCACGGGTACTTCTTTTTTAGGTTTCTGATAAAAAACTTTCACGTAACATTTATAAAATGGAATATATTCCGGTGTAGACCATTTAAAATCGTCAACATAAGTAATATGGAATTTCTATTTAGCTTTCTTATTAGTAAATAAAGTAAGTACGAAGCAATGAACGTCCAAATTAGTCCTCCAACGCAACCGGTCTTGCATGTCCTTGCATACACACATTATACTTTCAAAGACGAACAACGACTCAGCGACTACATCGGTATGATTAAGAGATTCATTTTTTAAAACTAAAACTGATATTTACTTATGTTTGTAAAATACGTAATGTATCAAAACCGACTACACATGTTTATAGATGTCTCGATACGTAATGACATAATGGTATTTTAAACATAATTGATAAATCTATTTAGCTTATACTTAAAACTTTAAATGCATTGAAATCAAGATCAAGATATTTGTCTTTTTTTTTTTGTTTTATCTATTTTACGACTATTCGTGTTATATAATTACGATACATTAACTTGTTATTTATTCATTAATACATATTACGGATTTCTTTGAATAACAAATGTGTGAAACATGCATTACCCACTAGAAATAGCAACAAATTAACCAATTTACTACTAAGACGTTTATACTTGTTCTTGGCAGCGAATGGGTTAAATTACACGATTAAAAGTATGAAATAATAGATGGATCAATAAAACTTAAAAAGATTGAATACAGAGAAAAAAATGTTAATTTACTTAAGCAGTTTTCACGTGCAGTATTTTTAAAGAAGAAATATCTTGTTTGCGTTTAATTACATATAATAGATTCATATTCTGTGGAAGGACGAAGACCGACTGAGTAACGGGACAAAAAAACTTTACTGCCGCTTAATTTTTTTAAGCCGCCCTTCCACAAAAAGAAAGTGCTATACAGCGACCAGCAAAAAACATAAAAGACTTAACGTTAAATATTGGAAACTGACAATTGTATTGACAACTGGAAGTCATATTACTTCGTTTAAATTCTTGACGGCCTTGCAGCGGTGCAGTTTTGCTCGGCTTAACTTTCCGAATTGAATATTCAGACGGCTTTCATATAAATACACTTCACTGACAGCTGCGGGCGGCAGTCGCTTACACAATGTTCGAGTTTTTAGTGCTGTCCGCTCTCGTTGGCATCGCGGCCGCCGAGCCGGGCGTGTTTATCGCCCCACTGGCTACCACTTACGGGACGACGATCGCCACCCTACCTGCCACCTACGCGCAACACCACTACTTCCCAGCGCCCGCCGTCTACTCCAACTTCGCCTACCCCCACTTAATCAAGAAACGCTCGCCGCAATCCGACAGCTACGCCCCCTTGGCAGTCCAGTCCAACTCCAAGTACGTCGCTCCCGCACCGTCGACACCAAAGAAGCCCGTCATGCAAACCACGTACGCTTCATCGGAGCACTACACACAGAAGCGATCCACACCCCTCTTCGACCCGACAACTACTTATATCGCCCCCGCATTAGCATCGACATACGTGGCATCGGCACCTCTAGCTTTACCATACTCTGCTATTTCACCTAGCTCATATTACTCTCCCCATACCGGCTACGTCCCCGCATTGCCTTTCATCAAGAAGTGAAACTTTGTTATAGACCAAACAAGCCCATGAAGATAAATACAAGACTTATTATTATATAAGTGGACCCATTTTATTTCAATACACTTCTAGAAAATCGTGATGATGTCTTTTTTCAGATTGTTTCAACATAACTTTTTTACTACGCTAATGGGGTGCTATGAAAAAGGTTCAATGCAGAAGTTGAACTTTTTTTTGACATTTCACCTTCTTAAATATTTTAAATACATCTTTTTGTTTATTAACAACTCATATATGTATACACCCAAAACAACTTTATTTTACAATAGGACTAAGGTTAATAAATTTACACTGTTTCAGAAAGGAAAGACTAACTGTGTACTTACTTACTTTTAAACAAAACCTTTTCCTGCAAGAAACCAACATCTGCCAACTTTTGCATTCACAGCATATGACAATTATTCAATTTTGCTAAAACTACTTACCACTATAAAATTTAAAGTGTGTGCAAGGGGTCATCTGAATAAATGCTGACGATATGTTATAATAAAGTAATCAAGTGTTATTAATGAAAACCCTATTAATTTTAAACATTTATAATTTTACACAAATTCATAAATAACAGAACATTTTACAAAAGTTGTGATTAATACACAAGTTAAGAATATTTTCCTACAACCAAAACAAAAATGTTTTTTAACAGAAAGTGATATCAAAAATTATATTTTATTATTCATTGACACATGTCTTAATAAATGTTTAACACAAATTGAATAGCTGATGCAGTCATTTAATAAAAAAATTAATCAAATCAAATAAAATCCACTTAATCTAAAAGTCCTCATCTCTGCATGGCAGCAACCTGTTCACTAATTTCTGTAAGCATTTCAGCAGATTTTTGAATGCTTTCATATTGATAACCAATGTGTACTGCAATGAGCTGCATCTTTTTCAAGTTTTCTTCGCTGTGCTCCATTAAATTTTCTGTAGCTGCAAATTCACGAGCAGCTTTTGATAGCAGCTGAAATTTTTATTATATATTTTTTAAATATTAAGTTATTTAGAAATATGTAACAAAAAAATTATGCCATAGATTATAATTACAAGGAACCTTTAATATAATAAAATTACATTTAACTTTAACATTCGTTGCGAGAAAATATTTATTATTTTAAATAATATACCTCGTTAGATTTAGATCCCCGTTGAATTTGCCGGGCTAACGACGAAATATTATTCATATTTACTTGAACACGCTCTGCAAGTCTTTGCTTTGATTCGGCGAACAATGATCGTGCACTGCTAGATGATGCCGAAGTCATGGCAGAGATTTTAATAATTTATTAGAAGTTATTTCGTTAGTAGTTATTAGTATTTTTTTACTTATTTCAATTTGGTAAGAAATAGAAATACATATTTAAAACAGATAAGACTTTATAGACAGTTTATAAACAATTTGACGTTTATATATACCAAAATCTATTTTAGACAGCGCACTTGTATACAAACATACAGTCAAAAAATTTCACTTTCACTTTTAGATATAATGTGAATTTTTATTGAAAAAAAATGTTTCAAATTTAAGAAATTTTTACAAATAACCAAAACAAAATAATATTTCTTAAGAAACAATTGATCTTCAAGAACGAATAAACTCGAAGTGTTGAATGTCAAAAGCCAATATACAAACTAATCAGTATTTAATTAAAAACGTAAACTACAACATTTGTCCACCACATACACATCTCAACACACACATCAACATTTCACCAAACGGCTGGCAACCTAATCAAATAATAAATCATGAAATGTTATACGATATGTGTGTAACCGAAATTACAAGATTAATAAATTGGATCGGGCCAAACTGTTGGCAACGCAAAAAAAAAATCTGCTATACTAACTACAACGAATTTTGTGATGACAGACAATCACGCAACGAAGGTATAAAACGAGCTTTGTTGACATTTTCGGTGAACACCGGAAACAAATAAATAACCAAATATTAAATATACGATTCCAAATGTTAAATTACATACATTTTGGAAGTGTTCTGAATTTATTATATTTCTTTTCCTAGTTTCTTAGATTTCGGTTCCCCGTGCGACATGCATAAATTTGTTTTCACACGATCAACGGGCTTAAAAGCGCAACCGCTTTCTCTGTGGTAGAGCCACGCAGCTGTTCCCGCTGCTGAATGGGCCGGCTCGAACCGGGTAATTACCACGACCTCA
>DWHO01003132.1:0-12358 GCA_018247575.1 Eurytides lysithous rurik | reverse complement strand
GAAAATCGGCGTAAAGTGGAAGTGTTTTTGCTTCCGCGTTTCGTCCGGTGAGGGAGGTGGCTGGTGGCCCATTCCCCACCCAGCCCTTCCACCCTCCCTCCCGCTTCGTTACAGGAGGCGATCGTTCTCGCTCAACTGTTGACGCCATCCGATAATCGCTCATCTCTTGTGACCTGCGCCTATTCGCTCCGACTGGTTGCTTATAAATGTAACCCCTCCTCTTTAATGTTGTACCCGCGGGTACATACGCAGCTCCTATTTTACCATTCAGCTCCGTGACATTGGCTCTATTTATGAACTATACATGAAAGGGTCCTTCGCTTTCATCGGTTAAATTCTCATTCACACCCAATTTACCCAATTTGGGTATCGACATAGCGTCATGTTTTGCTTTTAAGATGCACTTCGTGCACACGCCTCACCCGTTTTCGACCGTCGTAAAACAGTCATAACCGCTCTCCTATCACGTCCGCGTATTCTCGGACTGAACCCCATTTCAGTGGTTTGAAGAGTTACTCCACTTTTACATTGTACTCGCTGCAACTCTAACCACGCCCCTCCATCTTCACTTGTGCTTCCACTAGTCACATCTCATATCGGCCGTTCGCAGTACTCCCTACCATTGAGCTAATTGTACTTGCAGCACTTGTAGGCGACATTCTGTTATCCCGAAACAACTCTATCGACCCCAACAGGACCTCAACCCATTCCGCCTCATTTTTAATACTCATATTTTTGATTTGTCTCTGTGATTTTCCCTCAAGCGAGCCGGGCGCGTTCCTTTGAAGGCGTTTACAATGTCCAGGCGGTCCATAGAAATGACTGCTACCGGCTTAGTGTAATCGCCTATTAAATGATCCGCAAACCCCTAATAGAATAAGAGAGGTGTGGCACTTTTCGGATGGCTGTAACTGAATCGGCTCCACGTACATTGGCATTTATGGCCATGGCTCAGTTCGATCGAAACCTGTGACGGCTGTCACCGCGACATTCACTTGTGGACAAAGACTTGACTGTTGTAAACTATTGCTAGTTAAAAGATGATTCGGTTAGGGGAAAGAATGAATATCTTTATCTAATCTTCATATACTAATCGTGATAAGGGAGTTTTTTATTTACATTGACAGTGGAGTCGAAACTGCGCGCTTTTCGAGAGTGTTTATTTTCCACAATAGCAATAAGCAAACCGTATGTGTCGACTCACCGTTATGGCGGCTGAAGTACTGTAGATATAAATTGTTATTTATCAACAGGCAGCACTGTCAGTTTGTGTCCTAACCACGCGTTCATCGGTTAACCGAAAATAATAGTGAATAGAGATGATAGCGTGTTATATACACGGTAGTATTGAAGACCATCTGATTATGTTTCATTGCATACGTCACATATATATTTGATTAGTGCGAGAATTACTAATGAATTTTTGTCACCTTTAGCTGTAAAAAGTTACGTACCCACAATCAAAGAGATCCAATCACGTGTGATAACTATTACTGTTATTTTGTCCCCAGACGTTTAAGTGTTCTTGAAACGAAACTAGCTGATTCACCGTGTCCGAAATATATTTTATTTTCCTAGTTGAAACTAGTTCATCGGTGATCGGTCCGCGTGCAATTCTGGTATATAAATGACCGCTAAGGTTATGTATTCCGCGGTCAAGTCGTTTTAATTATACGGAAGGTAGTTATGAAATCGGTCGACTCGGTGCTTGCAATAATCGACTTGTGCCTATGAATTATATACGTATTAAAGCAATGTGTCTCTTCTTATAATTTTGTGAGTGCTCACTGTAATTTTGTACGTGGAATTTTTTCTCTCAGGAGGGAGTGTTAATTTATAAATGACAGTTGAAACTATTCAAATAGGGGAGTATTATTTCAGAGGGGCCTCCGTGTTAGTCGGTAGGACTATATTAGGCGTCGCCTAGTGTTTCGTTCCATAGGTCAAACGTTGCCAGAGCCGTACTGGTGTGAAAAGAATATTCTCAACTTGCCGTATGGTCGTGCGACTTGCATCATTTCCGATCGCCTCGCGTGTACGGTCCGCAGAGAAATCTAGTCTTCGCCAACGTTGTACAGTCGCGGTTAACTCGCATCCCCATGTGTGATTCGTCGTTTAACTTATTCGCGCCCGAAGCGCGGTGTGTGTTTCGTCTAAATGCGGCCGCGTGCGCTGTGTCGCTGTCCGTACGCCGGCGGGGAGTGGGCGGCGAGGCTCGTAGTTTGTGTTCCCGTCCGTAGAGTTACGTTTCGACTTCACCCATCCATCGAGCGAGTTATTTATGTGTTTCTTTTTTTTTTTCTGTTTCGTATTAATTTGGGACGCGACAACCCTGTTTCGCCATTCCAGCTGGAGCGAAGGGAGCGTGAAGCGGTCCAGTTACGTTAGTGTGTCGGTATCGTGAGTGACGTAGTGTAATATCAAAATATCAAATACTTACCGTATCGTATGTTAGTGGTATCGCTTCGTCCCTTTCAGTAGTCGTTTACTTCGTTGGGTCCCCGCGAGTTCTCTGATTCGTTGTAATGATTATATTGTACTTTCTCTGTTACGTTAGTAATGATTTACCATAGCTTAGGTGTTTCGCGGCTATACCGGGTTTGCGTGCGGCCGTTGGGGTTGTGTTGAGCGCTGACGAGCTTCGGAAGTTTTTCTGTTAGGGTTGTGATGTTCGGATCCAATTGCTGGGGAGTCGTCGATTTCGAATCTTCTCGGTTCATACTTATGCGTGGCAACATTTCTGATTGAAGAATGTCTTTAGTTTTATTGTGTTATAGCTAACTTGACTCTCAGATCTCCATACTGCTTGAGCCGATTTAGTTAGTTCTCAATGTGGTAACACTATTTATATTACCGCTGTAATGTTACATGCGTCTCTTTCAGCGTTCAACACAACGTTTTATAATTTAATTGTAGTTTACTTTTATTAAGTCATCGATCGAGCTCAGTTCACAAGGGGCAACCTTTACCCGTGTAGTAACAACGGCTCCATTCCTATAGGGTTGCCAGACACACCTATCTCTATTTATATTTATATTATTTTTAGTTTTAAGTTGCTGATATAACCCGTTTCGATAATGTTACGCAGTACTTGGCCGGAAAGTGTACGAACAGTTTTCGACGTTACGACTTTTAACGGAATACCGATTACGCTGGAGCCAAATGATGTATCCGTCGACGCGAAAGACAAACGTGCAATAATATAATACATGTGTTGAAGGGCGAGGGTTTAGCAAGAAGGGGTTGTTCCGATCGGCGGTGCGTCTAACGCATCACAAGACTGACATCTCGCGTACAAAACACGTGGCCCTCGATTATTGTCAATTCGCAAAGTGGTTCTCTTCGAATCTAACTCGCGTGTAACTTGTTAATATCACCCGTTTTGTTTGTTACGTACTGCTGCGTCCTGTGACTGAACTGTCGACGACGTCGGTTGTGTCGAGGCTTTGGAGCGTTTATACCAAACGATCGTACTGAATATTTGACAGCTGGAAATCACCGCAGCTCGGTTTTAGAATGTATACGTCGGTGTGGTCCAATTTAGGTGGCTGCTATACTTGGTAGCGCGGCGTGGTCAGCGGGCGTTGCCTAGTGCGGGCGACGACTGATTGGCGAGTCGAGTCGGGATATTTGCCATATGCCACTCGATTTCTTAGTATCGCAATAGTAGAAACGTGTTAATGCGTCTGGAATTTGCGTGAGCAGCCTTCTGATTGTAATATCAAGAGAAATGAAGCGCGCCGAACCAGAATCTACTCCGGATTAGTCGGCTATGTAGACATCACAAATATATCAAACCGCCGAGTGGCGGTGGTTGAAAACGTTATTTGGACTTTTACAAACAAATAAATCACTTGTTGTATCGTTTTCATATTTTTAGCTAAAGAAGGTGTATAGTTAAATTCGATCGTCATTAATGTATTTACGGTTGATTCTAATTGAGAATTTCGAAAGTTTTTTTGATAAATTATTATTATTATTATTGTAAAAGAAATATTCCTCTCGTTGAATAAATAGATCGTTCAATTATTGTAAAGTTGCAGTATAATCGAATACGATAGACGTAAGTCTTATTATGGAAACATTACAAACCAATACTTGTACCTAATTGTTGTAATTGCTAGATAGACTATCAAATTAGATCGGTAAAGAAATGTGAGAGAGCGGCGGATGTGTTCTGTTACCAAAAGCGGTTCGGCTCCGAAGGGGTTGTCCCGTTCGAGGGTCGGACCGATCGACGCGTGTTGGCTTAATGGAGTCTGGGCACCTATTACGTTTCCCCACTTGGTCGTATTCGCTCACGTGGACGGAATGACGGGCGAATGGTCGAGTAGCCGCGTCCATTCCAGTCCAGTTGGTTCATTCGGATCATCGTTCTTTAAGGAGTCGCTTACGGAGACGTTCAGTCGGTCGGCTTGTGGGACGCACGAGGATTTCCGAGCTCTAGTTATTAACTTGTGTATTATAATACATGATGCTTTCGAAACTGAATTGAATTCTTATTGTTAAGTATAAAAATAAATAAATAAATATTTCATTATTATTATAGAAACAGTCTCAGTGTTTATTTTTCTCTGTAACATGTATAAAAATATTTGCGTATGCAATTTGACTTGTATTCAGTTAAGGTCACAACTGTTCAAAAATACGAAAATATTTGTTAACTCATAATTAAATAAAGCTTATTATAAGATGTTCGTTTTATTTTTTAATTGCTTATAATTTTAAGGTTGTCGTTATGTAAATCTAAAAATAAGGAACAATTTCTAGTTTGGTAAAATTCATGTCTTACATTTGTCATTTTCTAAATATCCTGCTAGTAGAGCTAGTAAAGGCAAAAAATTCACATTTACATTATAACTTATCGATTTAAGTTAAAAATTAAACGGAGTAAAATACCCGATGCTCAATTTAATGGTTGTCAAAGAAACTTTCTCTGCGGACTCTTCCAGTTCGATGACTAGGAGAAAGGCAAGGGATAAAACTAATGGCGATGCAGTTTTAAAAACAAAAACACAATTTAAGGTGTACAATTTAATTTGATTCAATTAACAGTCTCATTCCAAAGGCTCTCTGAAAACAACGTAAATTTTAATTTCGAAGGAACAAGAACTTATAAAATCGAAGCCTTAATTAAAATATTTAAAACAACTATCTAGCACTGATGATCAGCAACTAATTGCACCGAATCCTAACACGTAAAATGCTTAAAATAATCTTAGTAAATAAAACAAAATTTAAACTTACCATGTAAATGTATAAGAAAAATATATTAATTTCGATGAATAAAATAAATATCCAACAATTATGCATCGCAAAATAACTGATACGCAATTAAGACATAATTATATCTCGTCACAAACTGAGTGTGGCGTTCAAAAGAATCGTCCACAATTCATTTGTCTTTAGGATAACACATTTTCAATTCTAACAAAATGGACAGACACATCCCAAGTCAACTTACATAACTAAAGGAAAATAATTGCATTGAATTTGAATACAATAACAGAAGTATTCGCGCAATGAATACATAATAAAATGGTATTTAATAAGAATAAGAATGACGGAAAAATTAAAGATTTAAACAACAAATTGAAACGCACGAGTGTGAAGTGTGGATTGGGATAAAGGCGATTGTAAGAACAAAATATTATTCAATATTGTTATTTCGACTTGAACGACCCAATCAGTTTATGGTCGACGAACACTAGTTTAACATACACGACACTTTCCTACAGTCCATCACCCACCCATATCAACTAGCTGAGGAGTAATAACATAATATTTTTTTAGACAATTGATACCATTCGCGTTTATCAAAATCACGAACGACATTTTCTAAGCGATCCGTTTACTTCAGCTGTTTATTCGAATGATTGATTAGTCGACCATCCAAACCAGTCGCATAACGGCCAAATAAACTATCACCATTTTTATTGCTGTATAATAGCTGACCACCTTATTTTCGACTGGTTTCAATTTTATTGTCAATATACGTCAAGGAGACCAAACTAGTTTCGTCGACCACCCCCGGTCGTTCAAGTCGAACCCCACTCTCTTTGTATCGTTTTAGAAATTGCTAAAACCGCCACCGCTCACAGTGAAGGTCTTCACTTCGCTGCCGTTCCTAACCTCATGGTCTGGCACCTCCTCGATGACCAAGTCCTCATTGTTCACCGGTATGGGAGGGAAGGAGTCGAGGAGCTCCCCCAGTTTCCTGCTGGTCGATAGGAGGGCGTTGGTGATGAGGCCTTTGGCGAAGTTAGTGGACTCGCTCTCGGGCCGCGGGTGGGAGCGCGGCCCAGCTCTGAAGTTCTCGTAGTTCTCCGCTTTGACGATCGGAGGGTAGTCGGGCCTTTTGATCCGCCTCTTCAAGTTCGGGGGCCAGTCCTCGTCTATCGGCAGGTCCAGGTAGCCGCCCGGCAGTGGCTTCTCGGGTTCCACCGTCTTGACCACCTGGTAGTCGTGGTCCAAGTGGGGCCGGTTGAAGGTGATGAGCTCGTCCATGTTGAACTCCCCGTCGTCGATGACGGTCTCCTCGAGGGCCATTTCTGTGAAGGACAAGTGATTTTAACAAGTGTTCAGTGGAATTTACCGATTTTTTATTGTGCAATATAATAAATAAAATCTGTATTTATATATATAAAGAGGCGAAAGTATGTTTGTTGGGTTATCCGTTTATACTTCTTTTATAGAGTAAGGAAAGAACAAACGCAACGAGTTCCCGGTCCTAAAGTTCTGTCAAAATTCACTGCAAGAAAAAAGAGACGATACGAGGAAATCAGACGTCTAATGGACACCTCTCTCTCCTCTGCGAGCACAGTGCTAGTAAGTTTATGGCTTTACAACGGGCAAGTGATGCCTATGCCTACATTACGATGCCTATTAATGATGGCCTCCTTGACGTATCCGCCGGAAATGGCTGGCAAAACCAAACTTGGTCTTAAAGGTCCGGTCACACGGCGCACAGTGCAACTGGCCTGAGCAATTATAAGTATAGGAAGGCTTAGGACGGGTTTTCTTAAGGTTAATTTAACGGTGGTAGAGCCACGCAGCTGTTCCCGCTGCTGAATAGCCCGGCTCGAACCGGATAAGTACCACGACCTCACAGAAAATAGGCGTGAAGTGGAAGTGTTTTTGCTTTAGCGTTTCGTCCAGTGAGTGAGGTGGCCGGTGGCCCATCCTCCCTCCCGTCCCTCTCTTCTCCTCTACCCCACCCCCCCATTAACGGCTGGCACCGCATTTGCAAGTTCTGTTACCATCAAGTGAGCGGCTTGCTCGTTTGTCAGACTAATACATAAAAAAAAGCGAGGAAAAATGATAAGCTGAAATTAAATACCACACGCGATTAAAGACGGAGAAATACCTAGAGTTAGAATACATAGTATAGCAAGTGTACAGTGTATTAAAATAAATCAGTTCGGAGATTCGCAACGCTTTCGCCGTTTCCATTGGCGAAACGATAGTCGACACGGTCGAAGCGATCGCATCTCACTCGGCTTCCTAAATCTTACGCAAGGCTTTTTCATTACATCGTTTAAACGGTTCACTCCGAGGCGAAGGAAATCTTTCCAAGAGTTTATATAACAATGTCCGAGTCGGGCAACGTAACATTAGTGAAAACTAATTTTCGCCGTCAAGCTCTGAAGGAGGAAAAAGACTAAAATTACTTTAGTTAGGAGAATATTATTTTGGGGACGTTTGAACATAATAAATTGTGAGGTATTATTTCGAAATCAATATTTACACGTGGATTATGAATTCGTGATTTCCTGGCGGCGGTATTCGGTATATAAGTATTCAACATCTAAACCAATTAAACCATTCAAACATACCATACACTTTCATGAACTGCGATGAGAAAATAATATGTATTGACATATCAGTTAGGCCTCTATCCGAGAGGCGTAACTCGGCTCGGAATGCATTTTTCCTGAGAAGAGTCGGCAAGAAACTCAACAGTTGCTCTTTTAAATTACCATCACGATGTTTAACGATGCAATATATCGCTAACGATATAACTATCCATCATACGAATCAATTAACTTCATTGAACACAATTTGATCTACCTAGAATCTAGAAGTCTTGACAGTAAAATGGGCTCTATGCAAGAAAACATTTCTATTTTAGTTTTAAATGTCTAAATATCTTTTCTAAGAAGACCTATGTCATTTTATTATAATCGCTATAAATTTAATTTAATTTTGATATATACGCCTACGCTATATGCTTAGGTTTATTAAGGTTTAGTTCAGACCTTTTGAAGACGAAAGCTAGGTGTTACAAGCTTATTTTAGCTTAAGCAGTAGTGGCTAACCCTTACTATGTTTGACTAGTGAATATATACCATCTCGTTTTGTGGGGCTTTTATCCACTAAAACCCCCTCGGTGGCCACCCAAAGTTCATTTGTCCGGGATTTCCTAGGGAATGCACCGGTGCCCTACAACACTACGCGTAAGCACGCTCCGGGGAGCAGATGCCTTCCCTGTACCATCGCTTCCACGGCATCACTAGACCACTTAGTTAGGCCCTCCAACTTAACCGCCCGTCGAGCCAATGTCCGCTACAGGGTATAGGACCAGCACCTCCACTCTCGTCATCCTAACGTCGTCTTCAAGTGAGATGTACCCTCTCCCGATTTCGCTCGACGGATTCGATTCGGCAGAATGAGTGCCCACCATGGTGACATGGCGACCGACCGAGGAAGGATCCCGCCCGAGCTGTTAAACACCTGGTGAACTACAACTGGGATAACTTACTACTGGTGGCGGAGAGCAGGGCACGCGTGATGGACGGCGACGCGTGCGCGCCGTTCGTCGTGTGCGTGTGCGCGTCCGCACTTCCGTGCGCGTCGAGGCGGGGCCGCAGCTCGTCGCGCACCGACGGCAGCGCCACCAGCGCCACGGACAACAGCAGCACCAGCAAACAGGTCGCCGGCTGCGCCGATTTACCGTTGGGACCGTTCGAGACGCCGGTCAGCACGCTCTGCGGATTGACACGTCGCCGGTGAGTGCGAGATACGATACGGTCAGTGGCGGTACTGCCATACAAGCCCAAAAGCCCGGCTTGCCCTATCAAGGAGTAAAATTTATTTTTAAATTAGAGCGTTGCGCGAATTATGTGCTAATTAAGATTTATAAATTTTACTCCTTAGTAAAGGCAAGCCGGGCTGTTAGGATTGTATGGTAGTACCGCCATTGGACACGGTGGAGTTGACGCTCGATGAGTGGACGGGTTAACAGTATTACAGTAATTAAAATACCTTCATGTTAAAGAAAAGCACCACGCGTGCGATGAAATCTTGTGGATGAATAGGATGAAAGTATTTTGTTGCCTACTGTCCATGTTACGCTTATGGATACTCAAATTAAAGATATATAGTTAAATACTAAAAATTATGAAGCAACGATACAATTTGAACAACGTATTTAGAGGTGCAGTAATATTGAGGACCCAGTTGAAAAGAGAATATTTAAAAAATAATTTCTTTAGATAAAGTTGTATTTTTGATCACATGCTACAACATTAATAATCAAAATACATTAAAAATGTATAATTGGTAAAGTAGTGTTGTAAGAAGCACAAAAAAATCCTCCGCATTGAATGTGTTGTAACGGCCTCTAGCCGCTGCAAGATAAGTTGATGCCGGAAACACGAAACTTGCTCGCAGTATAATTTGAAAGGAACTGAACTTTAATTCAAAGTCGTTAAGCTAAGTTAAAGCTTAAAACAAGAGGAACTTCTTAATAATTGGAAAACCTTACTAAATAATTGTAAGATCTTCGGTTTATATGCACGTAACTAGACTATAGCATAAGTACTTATTTTTATGCTTTACTATGCATAATCCTTACTAAAATTATAAATACAATAGTGTGTTATTTGATTCGTCCATTCTGTCATTCAAAACCAGTTAGTTTAGAGAAAGAACTGTTTTAGGCAACTTTTCTTATCAGTAAATGACAAGTTACTTATAATCCACGAAAACGAAGGCCCTGTTATCAGTAAACAATTTGAATACGGAATATATTAAAAAATATAAGGTGATGTGCATCCACAATGAGGAAGAGGTGAATGTATAATTAGAATCAAATAAAGATACACTTTCATTATAGGAGAGAGAAGGGAAAAAATTACAATAACACAGGATATTGTCACAAATTATGAATTTAAAGAGCTACCATTTTAGTAAACAACTAGTACATCCAGCGGAAGCTGTGCTGCCTTTATCGTTAGATGTCTCAAAAACTCCATTGACTGATATGAAACATCGCACTTTCACTTCTGTTAGGCAGTTAATATAGACCGAAGTTTTATTAACACTTGCAAAAAACACACAGACATCATTTCGACCATTACTATTTTAGCACATAAAAGATTATCAAAAGCTTTTCGACGAAGACGAGTCAAGAGAGCTCGCATTTGTTTTCGAATATTAATCAGCAGCCGTTAATCGAATCCAAACGATTGTCAGTATTCAAGAACGAACCCGGACGAGCGGAACGTGAATTGAATAACGCAAATGTATTGAAAACTAGAATGCTGCTGAGGGCTTTTCAACACGTAAATATGCATTTCCAGTTTGTCCGTAACGGGTTTCAAAGAAAGCTTCTACGTCGACCAAATTTGCATCCGTGAGTATATCTCCTATCGGCCACTTTACCTTTTTGAAACGTTTGAGGCTATTTATTATAATTCAAGCAATGATTTCCGACGTACAAATAGTTTCTGTTTTACGTAAATATTGCCACTTTCATCGAGTGGTTGGAGTCTGTGGGATGATGGTACCATATATTCTACATTGCCATAAGTTTAACTACTAAGTGGTTATGTGTTAGTTACTATATTTCTATTATATGTTTAGGGTGAGTAGAGGTTTGCGTGTATAAACGCATACTACCATTGTTTCCTCAATCGGTTTCACTAAATTTGACACAGTTTTCGGTAAAAGATTCATGATTCATCGGAGATGAAGAAGACAGGAGTTTTGATTTTAATATGTCAAGGCACTGCAATAGACATTTTCGTACGTTTATAAGATGAGGTTTAATCAAATTTTGTTTTCAGAGTAAGAACGAGTCAACGTAGGTCTTAAGAAATAGTTTCTACCAAGCTTTGTTGGATGAAACAATTCAACTTTATGTTATAAATGATAATAGTAGTAAATAACACTTTGAGCAAGAAAATAATACTTTGAAATTGTGTTTTTGTGCAATCATAAATTCGTAAGAAAAACCCATACAATATTAATCCTTTATCTCAAAACCTTTGAACTTTACTACTTATTAGGTCAAGCTCTAACTAAGAAACTATGTAATAATAATAATATCATGGGACATTTCACACATTGCCATCTGATGCCAAAATAAGCAGAGCCTGTATTATGGTAACCAGACAAATGATATACATTCTAACTTAGATAGTTAACACCCAGACATAACAGAACAAATACCTTTACTCATCGCACAAATATTTTGTTCTGGGTGGGAATTGAATCCATGCCCTTTGGCTATGCAGTAAGGAACAAGAAGCTAAACTTCACCCTCTAGTTATTGTGTCATCACGAAACTTGGCAATTGTATGTACGTTAGATAACAATATAATAATCTGGTGCCTGAACTGGTGACGGAGCTCGGAGGTGGCCGACGGAACCCTAAAATCGCTACTAGTAAAACCATCGAGTTCGGGCTTATGTGATTAATTTGAACCTATTCTGTTCATTTCTGCTGATGACGAGGACGTAATTCTGTAACTGCGAAGTGGCCGATTGAACGCTGGTATAGTTACTAGTAAACCCATCGAGTTAGACTCATCTGTTTAACATACCTACAAAAACCTTTACGCACTAACTTTTCAAATATTTTATATCTACAGCCAACCTTTAAACATACGAATAAGTTAATTCCATAGGTCATAATTTCTTATATATATTAAAAAAAAATATTATGTTATCGTAAATGCCACTTCCATCTTAATCATATTGATTATCGTACGCCAAGGAACAAAAATTGCGTCGTAAACAAATTTTATCATGTGCCGCTACTATTCCACTGATAAGTCCAAGTCAGTCCAATAAAACGAATAAAAGGCAAAATGTAGATTTGTCGCTCGGGGGATTCGAGATACGAATCAGATAAGGGAGATAGGAGCGAGTTCACGTTTCGTTCTACGCTACAACCCACCTCGCTTGTAATGTTTTTCCCCTTTACGCTAATGTACGTGTTCATAAATAAACAAAATTCTATATTCATTATTTCTCTCGTGCTTTAATTTAAACAAATATTTATTTATTTATTTATTCTTTATTGTAAAAACCTTAAATAAGGGGTTACAAAGGGCGGACTTAACGCCTGTAG
>DWHO01003131.1:0-12362 GCA_018247575.1 Eurytides lysithous rurik | reverse complement strand
TGTTGCGAATGTCCATGGGCGGCGGTGATCGCTTGCGTGAGCCGCTTGCTCGTTTGCCTCCTAATCCATAAAAAAAACAAATTGCGTGGTACATTACGCTGTTGGCCTGACTGCTTTTATACGAGATAAAAGGAAGAGAGCGACACGACGCTATCCAAGGACCCCACACACGCAGGGTCAGCATGAGTCACAATCGATAGAGGACCTAATCGGAGGAAGGTCGTCAAACTGGATATTTAATCATTTTCATTCGATTTTTAAAATCTCATTACAGTATTAAAACAATAAAGATATGACATAATTTATTAAAAAGCGACCGGGCACACGACGATCGGGTATAGCTTGGAAATCGGAAACCTCGTTTAGAGAAAGTGTTGTGTGACGCGAGATTATGCAGATAGTATCTTCACTGTCGCCGTGAAGCGGTGGCAGCAATGTTCCTTAAGAGAGCGCGACAATTTACGGCGCATGTTATGCTTCGAGTCAAAGTATAGCGGGAAGAAAGTCGCAGAGAGTAATGATTTTTGTGGAAGACCAGCTCAACGGTTAGGTGTGAAAGGGTCACCACGACTGAGAAACGTATGATGTGAAGAGTCTGGCAACCCTGGTGAGCTTTTATATTGAACCATTGTTAACAGTCATCGTGATGTCAAAAAAGCGTTAACTTTCACGTGTTTTTTACTTAAAAAAAGCAAAGATTAGGCATTTCGTAGATTTTCCCCATATAAGCTAAAGAAACTGATAGGTCTGTAATTTGACGCTAAGTCTTTAGAATTTTACGACTTCGCTTGACTTTTTCCACGTATATGTTAATTAAGCAATCATTAAACGAGCAAGGAGTTTTAACTTTATTAAAAATAGCATCGGGGCCGCGCGTTGAATGATTTTTGAGATTTTCATTATGGTCGTAACCTTTTCGACTGTCACTTGGTCGAGAGGAAGACCTGTTGAGCGATCAACGCCGCGGATCTACGTGCCACTTTCTTTAACACATTACACAAGTGAACTGAATTAGTGGATTGGGCACTCAAGGCTGTCAGCGAGGCACTCGGCTTTGTCGTCATCTTCATGCACTTCACTACCATCCGAGTGTTTAATCACTTTTTTCTGAGTTACTACATGAGCATTTTGATCTATTTTTATAATTTCGCCGTTTGGTAATGCTTATCATATGGATATGCATAACAGCATCGGCTTTAGTTATAATCACCTTTAGAGTTTTCTTATAATATGAAGTCATATGCTTAATTGAGAATGTCGAGGTAGGCTTGTTCGTAATGCTGCCTGAACCCAGCTCAATACTTTTGCCGTGGAGCAGCCTAAAATATTTTTTAAAGATTCTCTTAAATTTTCCATACTGTTAATTATTCTTCATTTTCTGGTCTGAACATATTTAATTTCATAACTTTGTTTGTTTTTGTGAAAAGAAAATATTATATAGATATATTTTTCTACAGATGACAATTGCGATAGCGTGGGAAATGATATACGTAACTTATTTAATATAATAATGTTAAAATCACAAAAGATGAAAGTTTGCTGCATGTTTCATAAAAATATGTCATGGTAAACTACCAAATTAGAATAAATATTTTGCAATTCAAAAAGTCGTTATTAATTAGTCATTTTTCCCGTATACCCCATCCCTAGCATTATGTGTGCTCTATCTACACGGGAAAAAAGTTATTATAAAAATCGTTGATTTAAAAAAAATCGATAATTCTTGAAATATTACAGAGATTCCTGGGCGGTTGGAACTGTATATACTCAAAGTTAAAATCTATTGATTCGTATGAAATATTAATATAAACAACAAGATTACGATATACATGTCCATAGAGGCCCCCGTAGTTAGGATCTGAAACAGGAAAATATGGGACATAACGCAAAATTGTCATTCTTTATACGGGAAGTATATAACTTGTATAACGCTGGTTGTAAGTTTAGTTCTAGTGCCAACGCAGAATCCGTTGGTATCATACTAATGCATGAAATATGAGCAAGTTATCAGGCTGCTTAACCAATAGAGTTAGTTGTAATATCCATCTTGCACTAACACTGGTTACGGATCTATAGTAAAGCGGTTCAGCAACCCTTCGTCATCCTCGTCACAATCTCGTCGTAAACCAATATACCATACTGTTTTATTTCGTGTTCAAAATGCAGTGGTCATTTTTCGAAATTATAGGTTTTATTTAATTTAACATTCCATTCAAAATTGCTACAGCATTTTTTTTTTCAATTTTTTTAAAGCGTACCAAATGAAAAACTAGTTTTCTACAGCACTAGTTATCGATTATTATTCAAGACCATCACTATTATGTTTTATTGATTATTGATATTGTCAAATTTGGTAGAACGTAGTGATAGATAAATTAGAGTTAATTCTGCTGTTCTTTAAATTGATTGATACTTTCATAAGAAGGCAAAGAAATAAAATGGAAAAAAAAGTATCAATATATACTTTACCTGTCGAAATTCTCGTAATGGTGTTAAAACAATGTAATGTTAAAGAAATTGTTAATCTTAGTTCAACATGTAAACACTTTAACGAATTAATAAATAATTCCCATGGTCTTTGGAGAGAGAAATTTAAAATGACGTTAGTATATGACTTTACACTAACTCAAGTCAAATTAAAGAGCTTAAAGGAAGGCAGCATAGATGCGCAAAAAATTAAAGTATTTAAATGCTTATAACAATATTATGCATTAATTAAATCTTTGCAATACGAAATAAGATGCAAAATAATTTGAGAACTTCATTATGTTACAATTTTTTAGGCTGCCAGAGGTTTATGAAGTTGCAAACAAGTATGGCAATGGCCTTTGGCTCCATGAATTTAAAGGTTTTGTGAAGCAGAAAGATATGATTCATAGTGAGCTGCTAAAAATGTCTCCTAAATATTACTGGTAAGTTAAGTAACCAACATTTATCTTCAGATTTAAAGATTTGGGATGATCCATAGTGGCAATTGCAAAAAATTAATAACAGTCTCTAAAATTTACAACCCTGATAACATATGTTTAATGATAAAAATATATTATAAAACTTAAACTGTAAAATGGCCACAGCTCATGGTTTTAATGCAATAATGTAAACAAAAACATTCCTTTCACTTGATGGTATATAGAATCAAAAAGTGGCATATTCCAAGTAGTTCTACAAGTAGTCATACCCAACATAAAGGTCGAGACACACACCTCATTAGAAAAAAACTTTTCAAAATGTAATCAAAGAATAAAATAACAGTTATCTTCCTGTTCAATTTTTTGATTTTGTTCAATTTGATTTGTAAAAAAGATTAAATTGCAAATGCTCTCTATGCATCGCTCTCTTTTGTTTAGTTCAACAATTTCGATGGCTATTGCAGATATCTAAGCATCCTTGTAAAACACATGTAAAATCTTAATGATATCCATATTACGTTTTTACAGAAATAATTTAAATTTCAATGCCATACTTAGACAATATTCATTGTTCGGTATCTTCCACCAAACCCACACCACATATTAATGAAATTTGCATTTTTAAATTTTATAAAATTTTTCAACCAAAACTTATCAAAATAGGATTCAAAATTTGCCATACTGTATAGTATATGATCATCTTTCTTTTGATGTAAGTTCATCCAAATGAGGTGTGTAGCACAATCTTTATTGACGGGTATGACTACTTGGAATAAAGTATTAAAAATTTGCTAAGTCTGAGTAGTTCTACATAGAGGTAGAACTACTGGGAATTATTTTTCCAACTAGCCATACATGTAGCCAACTACTTGGAATAAACCAAAAAAGTTGGCAATGTTATACTAGCATTTGTCAATAATTTTTAGGTCCAGTTTCTTTTTAAATTATAGAATATTTGATTCTTTGATTTCTTTAGGTATCTTATTATACATAATTGGATGCAGACAAAAAAGACACTACTCACCCGCACAATTCATACTTTACATATGCATAATCTACATTTGTCTCATCAACTGCAAATAGACATATGAGATGTTAACTGAAAAAGTCATTTTTTGCTTTACATAAGAATATTTAGTACAGGATGTTGCAATTCATTATTAGTCACCAAATTAAAATGTTATGTTGATATTTCTAAGTTTCATATCTTTTTGTTGCCTTTGTATTGTTGAACATCTAATACTATATCTAAATCTTAGAAACCTAATCGGAACCATATGATTGAACCTTTATGGTTATTTTCCCTTCACACACTTGGTTATTTTTAATTATTTAATTGTGACTATTATAATTCCAGTTAATGGAGTCCTTTGCTGTTTTATCCTTTTGACAAGAAAGTTTTAAATTAGATATGCAGTGAAACATCAAATTATGATTTTTGTCATTATAGGAAAACTGAAGAATTTACATTGAATGACATGGGATATTTTTTCACTATTGCATCCAATCACAATCTTAGCTACTATTACACAATTTACATACTGCAAGAATTAATTAAGCAAGGCGATAAAAACACCAACCAATACTATACTCAAAAGTAAGTAAAATTTGATAAAAACATATTGATTGTTTTGATATATAATAAGTCTATAACCCTAAATTTACAGACCATTTACTCTAACGGAAATGTTCTATGCAAAAGCCATTCTACGTTATCTAAAGCATTGTTATCTGGCCGTAAAGTGGGTCAAAGGTCTCATGGATAATGAACTACCACCAGAAAATGTTGTAAATTTTTTTCTACAATGGATTGACACCCCTAATTTCCATTTCGTTGAAGATGTTGAAGAGAAAGTTTGTATAATTTTTTTATATATCAACATGTTCATCACATGTTGTTTAAATTTGATCAAATATTTTTTTTTCCTGAAAACTGAATTGTACACAAAGCTTTATTATAGTTGCAGGAAATAGTAGATACTATTGCAGAATATTTGATAAAAACTTATCCTAATCAGTTAAAAGCAAATAATGCATATTCTGCATTTCAAATTTTCTCTGGAGTGTCCCATGTCTTATTTCAAGAAAGACATTTGTCCCTAACTTCATCTGCAGATCTGGATACTCTAGACATAAAAGAGGTTATTATGCACTTTAGATATTCTTAAAAATGTCCCTTAAGTAGTCATATTATTTATAAAATTATTAATTTGTAGTTAAAATTGTTGTTTCATCTTATAACAAAATAATGTCATTGGTTAAAAATATTATTTAAGTAAAAAATAAAAGAATAATATAAAAAACATATGGACCATTTTGAAACATGTACCTATATGTATGTTGAATAATGTCTAGTAAATCTTCAGCAACTGGCTAAAAAATTTTCAGCAAGGTACAGTAAGATGTAGCATTAAATGAGTTATAAAATTTTGTAATTTATAATAAAGTAGTTAAAGCTAATTGATAAATAATGATGTGTTTCACAACATAACTTTTTGTTACATACATAACTTAACAAAAAATTTAAGTTGTGTACATAACGAAAAGCTTAAACTATAATAACACATATCCAATAAGAATCAAAAAAAAAATTATAATTTAAAAGCTTTTTGTCATAAAATATTAATTACTGATCAAAGCTTAAAAGGTATTTTTTTAATTCATCCCTGTTAACAGGTATACAACAAGAGGGTTGGAAACCAAACTGTCATTTTTGCCTTGTATCAAGCAGTTGCAAGACGCTTAGGAGCGCATACTGAACTCATCGTATTTGCTAACCATATGTTTCTTGAATGGACATGTGAAGAAATTGATCAAGTGTACACTGTTAATATTATTTCTGGAAATCTTGAGGCAAAACGACACTGTCCCTTTGCCCAAGCAAACATAAACGCACGTTACAGATACCATGCAGATGCCTTGTTGCATTCTCTTCACGTAACATATGTTAATAGCATGGGTTCTCATAAAAGCTGGTAAATTTTTCTTTATAAAAATGTGTTACATGATTATTTGTTGCTTGCTTTTGATAGTTTTTTTTTTTATATATATAAATTGCAGGACTTCAACAAATGCTACAGATTTGCTAGGATTCTTAGGGGGGAATTATTGTGTTTCTAGTCCATATGACAACTTCTATCGATACTTGGCTAGAAGTCCAGATTTGATACCGTTAGATTCAAAACTCAACATGAGATATGTAAGTAAACTCTGAATAAAAATGGTATCTTATGGTATATATCAATAACTATTGTTGTCATGTTTACAGCTGACCGAAAAAGAACTAAAAATTATTTTCTCCTTACTACGCTTACATGCGATGGCTCCTAAATCACTTGGAAAGAAAGCCGTAAGTTGAACAGTCTCCTAATAAAGAAAATGTTGAAAAATACCCAAATACCACATGATTTTAGCGACGCTCATCTTTATGGTGTATTTCGAAGGTTCTCTTTTCACATCGATGGAGTCGGTCGTAAGTCTCAAAAGAAACTCACGAAGTAGGTGAATGGCGCAAATTTAAGAGCTAACGCGAAAGCAATATGTTTATCATCTAATAAATTTATGTAAACTTGTAAGCTTGATTGATGTCAACATACATACTTCATGTATGAAATCATGTGTAAAATTGTCATATCTGGAAAAAGATATAATCATATATTATTCATTTTTTTTTACATACTATTAGTCATTTAATCACATTCGACTAGGGTCAGCACAGCGACTGTAAAATTTCTTCATATTTCTTTGCGCTCTATCTACGTCTACGACGTATATTTTCAAATGTTAACCAATTTACAAGTTACCAACGCCAGTTAAAGAAACTAACGGTCGGTTTCGTGAAATTGCTTTAAATCAAATGAGGACATTAAGGCGTCCATTCCGCGAATTTGGTTCAGTAATATGTTTGGCCATAACAGGGCTATATTACAAAATCCTCCTGAGGAAGAACCACGCTATTTCCAG
Source organism: Eurytides lysithous rurik (assembly GCA_018247575.1). Lineage (NCBI taxonomy): Eukaryota > Metazoa > Arthropoda > Insecta > Lepidoptera > Papilionidae > Eurytides > Eurytides lysithous. Next base: position 5,490 of record DWHO01003131.1, on the reverse strand, counting down.
CATTCTGCCTCTAAGCAGTAATGTGCAGCAAGCACAACTATGTACCGGTCTGTTTTGGGCTGACATGGACAACCGCATTAATCTCATAAAACAATAACAGTAGCTTGCATTCGATAATGGAATTAAAGGGGTTATATACATTTGTTATGGGCGATTGGAGGTAATTTTTTTTATTTCTTTTTCGACAGGATGATTACTTTTTATAGAAAATCTGTTAATAAATAAAGTGGTGCATGTTATCATGTAATATATTTCATTCAAAAATATTCCACCATTGAGGAACACTCCAATTGTATTTAAGCAGCAACTTTTTTGAGCATCAGTTGCGGTGGAAATGATAACTTGGGACAGCTTCATCTAAAATCGTGCAATGTGGGTTTTTTAGTGGGTACTCGGGGGTACTGGGGGATCCATAAAGGATTTTTCGTATGTAAAAAAAATGTGTAATGAAATCAGAATACGAAAAGATTACATTTGTATATATCATTGGCTTGGGCCTGGACGAAGAATGTATAAAAATTGTGATTTAAAATAAAGCGACCATTTTATGAAAAAAATCGTTTTTTGAAGTGGTAAATTTTTGATTTATTTGTTACAATTTTTTTTTTCCAGCAAAATTTTAAATCCTTCGCCCAGGCTTCTTTCACTTATCATAATCAAGAAGTGGTATAATTTGGTATCGATCTGATAGATAGCTTTTTTATAATTATGTCCAACGCAAGGGTGGGTATTTTTCAAAAAAACAAAGAGCGATTCTGAGATAATCGCGTTTTAAAATTCAGTATATTTCTTTTGCATATAGTAATCTTTCTGCATCCGTTTAAGCCTCTAAGACATCGATTTGATGTTTCTACTAGCAAATATAAAATAACTGACGCTTAGATGCTGCATAATTTTTTTTTCGATTTTTCCGCCCATCAAATTCGTATATAAAAAATGATGTAGTATCAAGATATTTAATCTTTTGACCTCGTGTTATTAAAAAGCGTAGTAGAGACTCATGTTAAAATCTTGAAACGTGTAGAGTTGTTTTCTAGAATTATCCAATTTGCGTCAACTGCAAAGAGAAAAGTCAAAAGTGAAACAAACATGGTGAAAACGAAATTTTAAACTTATAAAAAAATAGTGAAACTTAATATTGTGTGTAATTATTTGTACACAGTACAACATTTGTACACAATACACAGTACACGATAATTAAAATATATCAGACGTTTTAGTCGAACAATATTATAAACTGCTACTTTTCCTCATCAGTATGGAAGTTTTGTTTGTTAATTAAATAGTGATACATATGTATTTCTTTTATTTTGCGATATTTATGAGTTTGTGTTACTCAAAACAGATCAGTTCGTATATGTGTGTGATATTCGAATTATGTAAACAGAGTGAGGCGCAGACCAAAACACTTGAAGTGAAGAAACACCACGGTAGCGTGCGGTACGCAGTGGGTATGATCTGCAGCCACAAGAAGCACAATTACATTTGCATCATCCGCGGCTGGGACCGGACCTGCAACATTCACTGGCGTACAAACGTTTCCAACGATGATCTCAGTCAGGGGCACAACCAGCCTTACTACAGGGTGGTATCGATGGACGAGTCCGAGCGATACATTGCGCAGGGTAAGATATCTATATCACACACACACATCACTTTACATCATGGGTCGGCAACCTTTTCTTATATTAGGGCCACAAATGTTATAAGAATGTTGGCGCGAGCCCCCAATGTTATAATATTCGCGCGGGCCCACATTTCATCTAATTAACACAAGACACACGATATTTTTAGACAAAACTAATTTTTGCACTTTTAACCATATTCATTGTTACTCTTTATTTTAATGTAATAGATACATAATTAAAGTACAACAGTTCTGCTAAGTCTGTGATCGCTTGAACTGAGTCTCCGGCTTCCGCGGAAACAAAGCAACGAAATTTAAACTCGTTTCTAAGTTTTTCAATTACTGCGGTTCGGCGTCTTGTAGAATGGCTTTTACTTGTGCGGACAGCACCGTACTGGTTTGCGGGTTGCATGCGGCTCGCAGACCGCTGGTTACTTTACATTGCTTTAAATGGTAAGACTATTTTGCACTTCGCCTGAGGTAAGTTCCGCTCGGACTCGAATAGTACAAAGCTCTGCGTAGCACTGGGATGTTATGGTCAAAGCTGTCGCCATCATTATCACGAGTTGCTCATAAGCAAGCCGGCTTTATGTCTACCTCCTTCCATCCTGATGATGTAGTCTGCGCTTTAAGTCTATTCGTTTCTGTAGACCGTGGTAGGGTACCGAACCATCGTAAATGTTAAGGTTCCGTGAGTTGAATAGATCTGTCTCTTTCTTCTGTCTTCCTCGCGCGTCGGTTGGTAAAGGCGCTAGCACTACGTGACGCGCCTTTACAAACCGAAGGCTGCTTGTTCCGGTTGCAAACTATGCGGGGTATAATGTCTTCCTGTAATCCCGGCAATATGCTTTCAATGCCATTTACATAGTGTATGCATAAGTTTTTCCGGTTTAACCAAGAGATGGCGCCAGCGATTAGTACGCAGCCTATTTGACACCGACGTCATTTTGTTTGTTTGACATTAAACGACAAACACGAGTTGAGTTCGCCAAAAACTAGTCTATATTTTATCGATCATGTCGAGGTTCGTGCTGAAAAAGAACATCTGCGGCCCGTATTGCTTTTCTCATTTCATCAAAAGAAACGGCTGTTGAAAATCACCGTTTGCTGATATCGTGACCAACATATGGTGAAGACGCTCCATCGTTTAGAACATGTGAAACATAGTCTCGTCAATTTGAGAGTAGTGATTTTAATGTGAAAAACTGAGCGCTCTCGGTTGACCACAAAAATGCGAAGACGAGAATCGTAGGAATTATTTGATGATGACCCAACTCAAACTCAACGGCAAGTAGCGGAAGCTATGCTCGGTTATCACACGACAATGCTCGGTCTCACACAGCAAAACCAGTAGAAGACACCTTGAAAACGCTTGGATGGGACGTCCTTCCGCATATGCCGTACTTCCCAGATTTAGCGTCATCAGACTACCACCTCTTAACGTTAATGGGCACGCGCAATCCCACTGTACTGCAGATACCTTGAAGACATGCTTACCATTATAACTCATGACTCGTTCCAAGCAGTTAGCGATCGGCTACCGCGTCGCGGATCGTGAGTTCGGTTCCCACCCGTGGCAGTACTTTTGTATTACCAACAGATAATATTTTCAGATAAGTAAGTTTGGCTGTGTGACATTTATGTATGTAAAACACCCTTACAGTACAATCCCAATAATTGGATTTATGCACTGCACGTACGTACAAAATGAGGAACAAAAAACAAAGCCAAATAGGCCTTTACAAGCCCTTTTGAATTTTTTTGCTTTATTTATTGTTTACGGGTTAACTTTTCGATCCCCAAGAAGTCATAAAAACTATTTACCAAGACCGTAATTAACAATAAACCATCAACAAATAACATTTTATATCTATTCATCAGTTCGCTACATTCGCTCGTTGTGTGCACATTCAGTGATCTAGTACGCTATTAGTATTTTGGTTTTTATTAGTATTCGTCGTTAATACTTGGTGATACTTTGTCAATATGCCCTTAGAAGAAATTAACTTTGTTCAGACAAACGTATGCGATTCCAACTTAGGACAAGGAAGGGAAAATACATGGAGAGATTTCAAAATCTATGAAATGTACGTGCTAACTGTGCAATGTGCTATTTAAAGATTCGCTGGAACCAGATTACATAATTATAGACCCAGAAGCGGCCGCAAACGTGTCACTGGAAACCGTGAGGATCGAAAGCTACCCAGAGAGTTGTAAAAAAATAAGAAAAACAAATTCTTCAAATCTCACTGCCGAGTTATAATCAGAAATTATTAGACCAGTTCTGTTTCGTGAACTGTCCGTAGAAGACTTCGGGTTGGTTTGAAATGCTGTAAAGCCGGGAAGAAAGCCTTCCTATAACAACGAAAAGATTCGGTATGAATTGGCCCTAAAATACTAAAGTTACACTAAAAAAGTAAAAAAAAAAGGTATAAATACTATAATATGTCGCCGAGCAGGTGAAGATTTTAATCCAGAGGATGTGACTGTAAAACCCAGTGGAGGCAGGGTTATTGGGGCTGTATGACGAATTTTGGAATTGGTGAAATGTTCGTATGTGAGGACAGTATGGACTCAAAACAGAATGAAAACAAAATATCTTCGAACCGGCGTTGGTACCCTCATTTTCAAAACTTTTTAGTGATACGATGACGTTATATTCCAACAATAATGCGCCGTGCCATAAATCAGCATTGAGCTTCTTGAGTGGGCTGCCAAGTCTCCGCAACTGAACCCTATAACACATTTACATTTATGGAACTTATTAAAGCACGAAGTCAAGCCCCACGCTATAAACTTTAAACAACTCAAAGAAGAGCTCGAACTCCGCCTGCGACAAGAATAGAACGCAATACGTCATGAAGACTGTAGAAAGCTTGTTAGCTCTCTAACGAAAAAAAATTCTGCGGTAACTAAGGCAAAACTGTGTGGACCCACAAAATATTGATTTTGAACGAATAAATGTCGATTTGTACCCGTATAAAATTGTTTAAATTTACTTCGTTGTAACATTCCTCGAAAATGTAATGATATCATGGGTTCTGACAACTATTGTCCAAGGCTGTATAAATTTGCCAACTAATGTAATAAAACAACTGCTTCACCTACGCATGTACAAACTGACTTGAACATTCTTAACACGCCAAATTTGTTATTGTAGATCTATAATTTACATATTAGGACCATGAGAATTTTTTTAAACTTAGTCACAATTCAAAAATCGTGTAACTTGATTATAAAGAGACGGATGGATGTAAAGGATGATACACCGATAAATGTATATATACCCTTTATCTCATCTTTGTGGATAGGAGTAGTTGTTAATTACCAATAGGTAATTATAATTGCAAAACTTGGAAGTCATATTTAATGCACTGGAGTATCAATTGCATGTCTCGTTAATTCTGAGTCATACGTTAAGTTATTTCGATGCCGTGTAGTATTCAAATGATACTTCCTTTTAAGAGTATATGTACATTGACTCCAAATTTAGTAGCACCTACGTGTAATAAATTTTAAACAATGACACTTTAGTGTGTTTATGTTTTTTTTTTTTGTAAAAACATAGTGTAAAAAAGTTTCATGATGCAATGTTTCAAACAAGATTTCAAAACTCCTTTAACCGATTATAATAATTGTTTGCTTTTGTAGCTAATTTGGTGAAACATTAATGTTTCTTTTCCGCTTACGGCTTTTCACATAGTGATGCACTTATAATGGACAATTGCAAAGAGTTTCACAAAGTAATTATGTTAAATATAATTATAATTAAAGTTTAATATAGACCAGCCATACTCAACCTGCGGCCCGCCAGCCTTTTCTATGCGGCCCTCTAATCTTTTCTACAGCCTAAAGGCTAATAC
>DWHO01003130.1:0-12362 GCA_018247575.1 Eurytides lysithous rurik | reverse complement strand
CGCTTGTGCACTATAATATATCCTGCGCACTTGGCTGATCTCTTGTAGATCGGCCGCTGTGGTCGGAATCGGTCGGGAAGGCATTATTATTATTATTTATTATGTACTAAGACCATTATTTCTTATCATTACCAAGCAGCTGATGTAGCAGACGTTGTCTTTTTGAGATATGTAACTCTAAAACCACTATACCTTAGCATTTTCGTACGTCCTTATAATGCCGCGCCGCGATATCCGCGATAGAACGGTTCACGGCAAATGGCAAAAGACAGCGTCACGTGGTCAACATAAATTAAAAGTTTAACACAGTTTAATAGTACTAAAGATATTTAACTACTAATGAACAGTTACAGATAAAACACATGGACTTCGAATTTCAAATTAAAAAGCAGCAATGCATCAACATTAGTTTTATTGCTATTCAATCTACCATTTTCCAATTAATTAACGAAAATACAGACTATCAACTTTGTTTTAATGATTGTAAACTAATTGCATGATAATTAAATTATTTTTACGGTAATGTGCCGTATCTGTACATAACAACAGAAACTGGACGTATTTTTTGCACCAAACTTCTTACCTCAGGTAGACTGAGTGGGCTGATATTGTAACTGGCAAAGTTGGTTAATCGCTTGTAAATTAGCATTCTTAATTCAGCCAGGTTTAAATATATGTCTTTCAATTACTATTAGGCTTAACGCCAAGTTTTATTAATCAAAACACCAAAACAACATTTACGAATGAATGTACTATTTTACGCAGTAAAATTACACACGGCGACCGAATAGGCTTTCATAACGATTAAAAAACATGGAAGAAAAATATAAAATTATCCGAACGCTTTTAAAGTTTGTACAATACCTTTTGAATAAAGACACATTTTTGCAATAATAGTCGGGCCTAAAGCCACTTTATTCAGCGTATTCATTGTACTTCCCCGGAGACTGTAACTCTTTTAGTATTTTTCGAGAAATACGTAGAAAAACTTTTATCGTTCAATTTGTTTTCGAGGCAATCGTATTGTACCATGTTACATATAAAAATGATGGACACTTAAATATATATGAAAACGAAATGGTAGTATAGTAATATATTCTATTATATATATTGTTCACATCTTTTGTATATTAAAGATCATTCGAACGATATGCCCAAATAAATTTAATCCTATGTTCTCATTATCGCCCCAACTTTTGTAAATTAATAATAAATCTTGAGCAGATATTAGTTTTAATATAAATTTCAACTTACAATTAATTTAAAACCAGCTTAAATTTTTATTTTCATTATAACGGATTTATTAAGTTGAAAAATATACTATTTTTAATCGATGCTCGACTTACTTGAACAGAATCTGTTCTGATATTTACATAAATCCTGTAAGCTTTAAAGCAATCAACCCTAATAAATTGTAGCAACTGTATAGCACTAGCTTAGTATCGCTAAAAAAGAACCGTTTATGTAAAACTAAGTACACATACGAAAACCCATAGTCTCTCCGGCCGTAGTTCTTCTTCATTCTACGCTGTCAAGGTGTGCAGATTTGTATTTGAAATTATTAAATATATATACCATTTAAATAACACTTACTCGAATCACGGTTTAATTGTTCCAAAAATTATCTACAGTTTATTCAAGCAATCAATTGCTAGTAGTAGTCAAAAATAGCTTAGCGAAAGAAGTCTACGTTACTTAAACATGTAACAAAATCAAATATATTGTGTTTTGATCGAAGAAATTTAGAATTAAATAATTATTCACATCAAAATAGTATTTCTGTTAAAGCAAATCTTATGGTTTAAGATTTGCATTTTAAAGTGTAAATTTTGTAGCCAATAGTGGAGACAATATGAAATTTCATTAAGAATATTCTGTCATATACCTTCAGGTAGGTTGTGTGTAGCAAGCTGACATATCGTCGATTGACTAGGCGATTAACGGCACTACATCATACGGAAAGTATTAAAAGGACATGTGATATCTGCATACATATATTCCTCATTTACGTCTCAAAAAGGCTTATAAGAGGAAACATACAATTTTTTATAAAAATAATGAAAATCGACTTCAAATATATCTAACAATACTCAATATTTAATGGTAAAACTCTTTTGCAGTCCATATCCCCCCATCTTTTTGCTGGATGAGGCAGACACTCTTTGAAAGAGTTACCGCCGGTCGCCTCAACATGCACCTGCGCCCAGGAGGCCGCAACTTGGATTTATTTATTTATTTAATTTATTTAATCTATATGCACACTCAACGTACATAGGCGGACTTAATGCTGAAGGCATTCTTTTACATGCCGAAGGATTTACAGTTTCGGAAGGCGCGCTCGAGTTAGGATGCTTTTCTTTACGTCCAAGATCAGTTGCAGTGAACGGTGGTCCGAGGTGGTGTCAAATTGGTAGTCAGTCTAGACATCGTCAATGTCTTTAATTCCACTACCCTGAGGTACCCTCTGAAGTATCATTAGCTACCTCCCTACCTTCAGCACGTCTTTGGGGCGTAATTGCGAGGCAGGTACATCCAGTACGTGGATCGAAAGAGGTAAATTCACCAGAGGGAGTTAAACTGCGGGAATTGATAAGGATCGGTATTATGGTATCTCTCTTAGGATACGGTCTTACAGACAGCCCTTCTTGATGTTTGTGTTGTTTACTACGCAAATATCACCTTGAAAGTCACTGTCCGGAGGGCTTTGGGCGCACCAGTCGGCTTGCCGAACTTTTAGTGGTATTGATCGTAAATATAGCCAGATCTTCAAGTAGCACCCCATAAAGCGGATGCGCGTTGGCTTCACTTACTCCCCAGACGAAAAGAACAACTCAGCTGGTCGATGGGTGACGTGCAAATCCAAGTGGTTCCAGTGAAGAAATATCTCGGGCTCAACCTGGATAGTTGTTAGAGTTTCAGAGCGCACTCCAATCACTTGGCTACTCGAATAGAGAAGTGCGCTTGAATGCGGTGAGATGTGCAAGAGCAGCATTGCAGTCATGTTCTGAAGGTTCGAAACGAGAGGCTCGAAGAATCCGGGTTCAATAAATCAAGCGATATATGGTTTCATAAAAGGCTGCTGCGTGAGATCTGGTAAAGCCGATTTAATACAAAGATGACGGCGAAGGGTTGATAATGGAGGTGCTGAAATGCTAGTCGTAGACGACAAGACAACAAGGCAAAGCCATTGGTTCTGCCCAATTTACGGGCACTACAATTACGAATGGGCGGAAAGGGGTCTTGTCCATCCGCCAAATTGGACCTGATAAAGAATCACGGGGTCTAGTGGCACCATGCTTTTAATGCGACGGGGGAGTAATAAGTCTCCCCTGGAATATGCATACACTTTTGTTGCGAACAGGTACCAGTGCGTTCAGTAGGAGTGCATAGGATAGATTGGCCACAGAAGGATTTTTAGTGGGTCAAGGCCCTACTTAACTCTGTCTTCGGCCGAGAAGGCAAGGTGTAAGCATTACTCTGTTCCGGTTTACAAAAAAATTTCACCAGTGTAATTACTGAGCAAAGATATATAACATCTTAAATCTTTAGATGGCGAATTAAGAAACTCCTCTTCGAATAAGAAATAAGGAAGAGGCTTTACGCTTTACAAAAATAATTTGCCACTATTTCCAAGTACTTAAATGAACTCAATAAAAATTTTAAGTAATAATACGGTATTTATCTAGTCATACATTCTTCAGTCTAGATTATTAATATATCGTATATATTGTTAATCAGTTTATACACATCCGATGTGAATGAATTGGTTGTATAACAAATTGGTAAAAACAATGTTACTATAGATTATTAAAGATTTAATCAGTTTTGATAAAACTGTGTGGTTACTGTTTTCAATGTATGTTTTGAGTGTTATATATGTATCTCATATTTGAAATTAGTTAAAAAGCTGCAATGTTTTTTAATGATAAAATATACATCAAATTGAATTACGAAATAAAGTAACTGTAGCTGAAATCCTGAAGTGAGTTGGCAGTTGTCGCAATTGTTTACCCTTAGTGACACGTGCAGGCTTCTGTTTGCAACTTCAAGCGTAGTTTAAAACTGACGTACCCAGCGTTAGCTAAGGTTTATATATCAAAAATTTGTTTTGAATATGGATTATTGAAGCAGACGTGTCTTTTAATTTGTACTGTTAATTACTGTTTTCATAAAAATATTAAAATTTCCTACTTATTTTTTTTTCTTATTAACATTTGACGCTAATTAGGAAATCAGTGCGTGCTTGAGAAAACACTTAGTTCTTGATGAAGTCAATGTAGAATTCATTCAAAAATTGTTTTTATTAATAACTGTACAGTACTTCTATAGACGTCCTATGCATCTACACGCAAACGCGTTGAATCTATCTATTGACGTCATTGATGTCAAAAGATAGATCCAACGCAAACATGTTAATACTTCACAAGTTAATGTGTATTTTTTTAATAAACTTATATTTCGTAAAGCCTTTCGTAAAGGTTTATAAATAAATGATTTGTTTTTATTAGTTATGTGAAAAGTCTATTTTATAAGCAATTGTACAAAAACTTTTTTTTACATACATGTGTATGTAACAAAAAATTAAGTTACAATGCTTGGCGGGAGCTTATAAGATAGTACTTGATGGAAAGCAAAGATATAGTATACATGGTGGAGCCCGATGAAACCACACCAATGAAACCAGTGTTTAAGCCGTAAAACAAGTAAGTCGAGCGTTTGATTGTAGGTGACTTACTATATCACTACATACTATATACAATAAATATTTAATAATAATAATAATAATCTCATGGGACATCTCACACTTTGCCATTTGATCCCAAACTAAATCTGTTTAGTTTGTTTCAGGCTCTGGCCTGTACTATGGTATTCAGACAACTTATATTCATACTTATATATTTTTAAATATATACTTATATAGATATTTAACACCCAGACACAGAACAAATACCTATGCTCATCGCACAAATATTTTGTCCTGGGTGGTAATTGAATCCACGACCTTTGGTTTTGCAGTTATGAGCACTAACCACTACACCAACAGGCCAGTCGTCGTCAAATTTGTTTTCCACTTAAAAGTTGGAAGTGATTTGAAATTACTTATTGAAACTTATCGTGTTTTTAACACTCTTGTATTTATTACGTATACATTTATAGTTATTACTGCGTTCCTGTCATCGTGTTAAAATCTTGAATAATTTTTATGTTTCAGATACTTTTATCTTTGCGTCTAGATGTCTATCTAAAACAGCGTTTAAATACACGTCTGAGTATTCTAACGCTGCTTTCTTTCACTAACAAGCACGTTTATTACATCTTTGAATTAAACAGTTAAAGTTGCCACTACAAATTTATTCATGCTGGCAAAGGGATTAAAACTCTCAGTTGGTTCTGTATAGTGAATTATAAATGTGGGACGCCCGGATACCTAGCTACCATTTATGCTTAACAGATACATAATTAAAAATTCTGTATTAATTATTTGCATATCTACATTTAGTATTGCTCCTCCATATATTTTGAATATTTTAGATTTTTGCCACGTATATGTTTAAGTTTTTTATGATATCAGCAAAATGCAATCGTAACATTAAATAAAAAAATCTATATTAATAATAAAAAATAGAAAATTGTATATTTCATGAACCTAACTCATGGCGAGTGGGAACTACTACTATTTTCTGATTAACCACTTGACGTGTTATGCAAGTCAACTGTTGTCTGATTAACCACTTGACGTGCTATGCAAGTCAACTGTTGTCTGAGGCAAATCTCGATGAATGACGTGTAGAGCACGTCGCTCTTTTTAATAAGTTTGTTCTATTTTCCTCAGTTCCTCGGTCGTGTTTAATGCATTCGAATATTCTGGGAGTGTAAAAAATATCTAGTTGCATTACACATTCTAGATTGCTACGAAATTTTTAATTCTGTGAAAAATTATTAATATTATTGATAAAATAAAATTTTCAATCGATCAAAGAGTTTTACAATAATATTAATTTTATCTATATTAACATATGTTATTTGCATTAAATGAACACTTTTTACTCGGGGTAATTCATAAAAGTATTTTAGATTTTTGCTCACTGCAAATTGCTTCAGTTGGATGCCAATTAATTGCCAGGCCAACTGGTTAAACTACTATTTCTTGTCCTATGTCGGAATCGAACCTACAACATGGCAATAGCAGTTAGCCAGGTGATCTGGTATTGAGTTACACCAGTGTCATCCGTACGGCTTTTCATATATCGTCATGGTTTTATTTTATAAAATAAAATCATGATGATATATATACGTACATATATGTTTTATCTCTATTACTGACAACGGTATAAGTTCGTTGGCTGTGTATGATTTACACGAATATTTATGAAATAAATTTTTAAAGACTTATTTTAGGCACGTTTCGTATTGTCAGACAAACTTGCTTGCCGAATATATGTAGCAGTGATTTATCTGTTTTTCGTGTAAGTTTTCGATAACAGATATGAAAGACATATATACATATATAGACATAGTTTTTGAAGGAAAGTCCGAATGTACGAATATCAAAAAGGTATATTTACGAAGCTGAATTGCTAAGCTTTGATATTTGTTAAACGAGGTTTTAACAGTGTGAGAGCCTTACTTTTTTTGTTAATAATGACGATTTATGAAAACAAGCGATCGCCTATTGGCTGAAAGGGACGTTTTTGTTCAGAGTGTATCTCATTATTCACTAGATAATATTTTTTTTTGAATATGACAAATCACGTATATATGTGACATTAGCAGTGCTAATGTAAATGAATAATGAATGATGAACGTACTTCCTTATGTAATGTAATTTTTTTTTATGAATAACATATCAAATTATATTTCCGCAAATCTCTTTAATTTAAATAATAACTCTGCCAAATTACTAGCTATTTATATATATTTTTTGAATTTGTTATGATGTAAGTAAGATCTGTGCGGGCCTGAAATCCTTATCAAATTTTCACTATTTATATAAATATTTATAATTTTACAATGCAAGGAGTATCACTCGGCAGTGAAGCGGATGGAATAGAAAATTATACGCGAGTCTGAATTCAGTAAACAGTTACAAAATGTATTTAGTTGTGTAATTCATTAAATAACTGGTATATCGATTCGTCAAGTTATGATTCTCCACTTGTTATGATTCTTTACTTCAATACTGACCGTTTGCAAACTGTCAAAGGTCCATTGGTGTTAAAAATCATTCAAAGTTTATTAAGCTTGTTTTGTTCCTTTTGCTTCATCAATATAAATGAAACTAGAAACCGCGTCAACCCTCTTTGTAGTACGTAAACTTTTTTGTAGAGTCCACGAGTGATACCATACCCTAGTATGGTTACAGTTACCTACAAGAAGGAATGAATCTTGAATTACCGTTTTTAAACAGCAATGTAGAAAAGAGCCGACAAGCCATAAAGGCCGATGCCATCTTATATCGTCCTATCTTAGTATCGAACGGGTTTCAGGTTTTTTTTATTTAGTTAGTAAAAACAGAGGTCTCTATACTGTTAAAACTTTTAGATAAGCTTATCACTTTATATTAAGCTCCCGACAGTTGTTACTAAGTTAACGTTAATTATTAGTTTTATTTTTAGTGTTTCATATAGTAAGCATTTAATAGCGAAGTGCTTTACAAAATTATATTCTCAGGGAGATATTTCAAAGCGAGCACAGATATTTATAGTAAAACAATATATATTTGATTCACAATGAATAAGATCTATTATTGTCATATCTGTTGAAGCATGTCTTTACTTATGAATACAATAAAATAAACCGATTAATACGATATAGCAATATAGAGAAAAGTTGAATTAAATCAGAGAATGCTCAACAGTGCCCTTCAATCAATGGCCAATACAAATGCACTCACCGCAAACGGCTTTGAAACTGCGAACTCCTAACAGAGTTAATGAACTAGCTTTGTTTGCATGTGACAGAGAGTTGAGTTATTAAGTTCTGTGTTTCCGGAAAAGTGCAACTAATTAACGTCATGAATCACATTGTAATAATCGTTAAAAGAATTTATATAATGACTTTAATTAAAAACTCTGAATCGATGGTTAAAATTCATTGATCTACATACTGGCTTACTGATTCCTACGTATCGAGAACACAATCAAAACAAACAAAAAACGCATAAAAAAACCCGTATGATTTCACTTGCATTGCCACATTGAAATTATTGAATACCATCAGCTATGCTGTGGTAAAATACTTTTTTTTACGTCGGTATGTCAAATGTGTATCGATGTTAAGATGTTTGTTTTTTGTCATCCAAAGGTTATTTAAACATTAGTGATTCTAACATAAGTTACAATGTAAAGCCCATAGCTTTAGCTAATGCGTTTATAACAAAACAATATATTTTCAGCGACAACAACGTGACAAAATTTACGTTTTACGTGTTTTTATTATTTCGGAAACTATAGAGTACGTATAAACAATATAAACTTTCATATAATTTATCGTCTAGACGTCGTTGTAATTATTTGTAATAAGACGAAATATTCTGAAAAAGATTCAACACAATAAAATTCTCGTTTAGAAGGGTATCATCTATTTGAAGGTTAAATATATTCAAATAGTCTATTGAAGGGGCAACTGCTTTTATAATCAGATAAGGTCCTGGTCTCTTCACCCTTTTAGTAAAATTAGATCTACCTGGTTCGAGTTGGCCAACCGCAAGTTTAAGCGGTTAATACATTTGGCCAATTACTTCATTTTGGAACGTTTACCGCAGTAAAAGAGAGGCAAAGAATTCCATTCTTGCCTGGCACTTCTTTATGTTTGATAGATGTTTTGAGGTAAAAATAAACATTGTATACGTATTGAACAGTTTAATTGTCTTTAAACCAATAATACAGTGGATAGTGATTTGAATAAGCATATCTAGAAAACAAATTTTAATAGGTTTTGTTGTAGTTAACCCTCGATATTTGGGTGCATATTGGTAGTGCCCTCGATTATTCGCAATCCTACAAGTTTGAACGTCATTGCTGTCGCTCTTCGGCTAAAATAGTAATTTGGCATCTTAAGGTAAGGCGTAGTTTATAATTATTTTTTGGCCTCTGTTTGGCACATGACGTCGAGATGATGCCCAAATGAAGTCGTAAAACTCTTTTGCAGAGTCCACCTGAGACCACTTACATTTAATTGACATTCTACAATCAAGCAGTTAACTGCCTTCGTGGCCTAGTGGTATAGGCCCGCGCTTTAGAAATCGGAGTTGTTGTCGTGTTGTTGTTCTTAGTTTGGTTTGGGCATTACGGGCTGATCACCTGATTCTCTGAAAAGTAAGATGATTTATGCGTCGGATGGGCATGTTAAAAGTCGGTCCCGGCTTCTTGTCGGCGCCATCTAACGGTGGCTTGGAGAAGTCGTTAGTAAGAGGTCGGTTTAATGTCACCGCCTCTGCGCCTTATTTCTCTCCGGTCGTGTCGTTTATCCGTCCCATCGGGCTACGAGAGCAAAAGGAAGAGTGAGTGCACCTGTGTCTGCGCAAACGCTTCTGCACTATAATATATCCTGCGCACTTGGCTGATCTCTTGTAGACCGGCCACCGTGGCCGGAATCGGCTATTTTTTATCACAAAAAAAATCTAACATTTTGACCCCAATGTCTTTATCTTTTAGTTTGTATAAACTCAAATAGTTGTAATAGTTATCTGCACAAGTTAATAGAGCAGATGAAACAAATTTAAGTATATAAATAGTTTATTTCCAAAATTAATTTTTATTTTTATTATCCTCATTCCTGTCCTCGCATATACCCTATAGATTTAAAATATCACTCACCGATATACTGCGCTCCTCGCTTAGAAATATAAGTTGTGGTATATCAATTTTAATATCATTTTTTTAAGAATAAAAAATAACAATTTAGTTAAACTTCTCCTTAAACTTGACTCTTGTTTGTCCCTCTTTCGCGCATCAACAAATCAACGAATCGGAATTAGTCTATGGATAGGTATGGTTTGTAGGACCTTTGTCCTTCAAACTATACCTATGCTACACTACCCTACTACTTAACCCTTTGATAACATAGACTTTTATCCTGGAACATTTTCGAAAAACGGAAGAAAGACTTAAAAATATACTTAAAAGATTATTTATAGAATAGGAGGCAAATGAGCAGGCGGCACTTGGTGGTAAAGAAAGTTAAGGAAAGGTGGTAAGTAAGGCTTAAAAAGAAAGAGGGCATCGGTGGCCTTACTGGATCTATTCACCTACAGGACGAACCTAAAAACCATAATCAAAACTCATTTATTTAAGTTTAAACTGAAAGTGACCTTTAACTTATTTTTTTTTTTGATAACCCCTTTAAATTACTCAAAATGAAAACAACCACGCAATTATACAACACATCTAAGTGAACACATTAGAAATTATTACGTGTCCGCCGGCCTGTATATTTCTGAAGTTGTCGAGATTTGTTGTTGGCTAAACAGTAATGAACTGACTTGGTGTTGACGTCATGTTATCAACCTTACTACGAAACGAGGTCAGCGTAACTCCGGAACGAAGCAAAGATTTCGTAATCAAAGAGGAATAGAAATAATTCCATTTTGGTACCTGTATTTGTTTAACCATACAATTATAGTGAACGTCGTATAGTAAATACGACAAAACGAAACAATGAACTACAGAAACGTGACCTTTTCAATATTTTATTTAACTAATAATAATAATAATAATTCACAAATATCCTGTGATCGTTTATGAGATAAAGTGATAAGACAAGTAAGTGATGCATGCTGCGCAACAGGCCCTGTTGTTAAGACTGTGCCACACCCGCTTGATCCTTCGCCGGGCTCGTCGTCTAAAGATTTGAGATGTTATATCTATGCACTAGCAACATTGACCTTCAGACTTTAACATAATAGACTCTACGCACTACTGATTGGCGGTAGAATAAATGGCAATGCATAAGTACCACCTCGGGCGAACTCTGCCTACTTACTGTAGTAGTAGTAGTCTACATAACAATAATAATATAACATGACAGACTATTAATTGTAGTCTATCATGTTGTATCATTACTGTACTCAGTGCCTGACAATAAAAAGAGCATTGTCGTTGATTGGTGTTGTCGTCGAGTACTTATTTATTTAATCATCCTTCATCATATTTAAGATAATATATAACACTTACCATTTATTAAATTCGGCTCAAGCTACGAGCTAACAGATGTTATGCCGTTAAAATGAAACTAATTTATGGATTTTATCTTATATACTTATGATTAATTGATTTAAAACTCCCTGCTGCAAAATATTGTGTAAAATATATTTTACCTGTTGTTAAAGTCCATCTTTTCAAAGTAACTCGCTACAACTTTAAGATAAATAAAGTTTGGAGGTTGTTATGCCCAAAGCTTTTATTAAACTTCTCTAATAAGTTAATGGCGGATTCAGATTCTTAAGGGATTGTTATCGTCAGAAAATATCCACCGTGCAATGACTTAGACTTATTGAAAAAGGCACAAGGCAAGTATTACTTTGCACAGTTGCCAAAAATTACCGCCATGTGTCTAGAGTTCATATGAAAATTTATAGGAGTTATTTATTACACTGTAATTAATAAACCAAACGACTCGTGGATCGACCAGAGAAGATTTTTTTCAGCGACTAAAGTATTCACTGAATAATATGGTCTTTTACTGTGATATTTATGTCTCGACAAATAACATGTTTGTCTATAATAGTATAAACGTAAACAATAAACGTATTTGCCTATCTAATTAATATATAATATACGCAGTAAAAATATTTTGATGATTCTTATTATATCAGAAAGCTGGTGCTTATAGTGTGGTCCCACATAATTTTTTGCGACATTTGACAAGTAGTTTTTGAGCTCTCCATAATTAGGCGCATTTTGTTGCAAACAAAATCGCAAGGCTTACTCAGAAGGTTAAGGTTTTCTCAGGAATTTTATTCTGATTGCACTTTGTAGTGCGAACGTGTGCCTTAAACCAAGTAGGATTTATATGAAGTCGGTTAATATATTTTATAAAGAATTGTAATTATATACATACTTCTTTCGCGAGAGTTACATAATTTTATTTTGTATAAGAATCCTACGTAACAAATTTAAGCTTAAAACCCTACAAAATAATTGTTTTAGCCTTTTCAAATGACAAAAAATATTAATTATTATAGATTGGCTCATTTTGGTCCAGTTATATATATTGCCGCTATAACTATATATATATACTGCCTCCGTGGCCTAATGGTATAGGCCCGCGCTTTACAAAACGGTTGGGTGCCGTCCCGCTTGGGGACTCTTTCCACCTAGCGCTCCCCCAAGCGATACCGCACCGCTGCCCACTACTTGCCC
>DWHO01003129.1:0-12363 GCA_018247575.1 Eurytides lysithous rurik | reverse complement strand
CTTCTCACACAGTGCCATCTGATCGCAAACTAGGTAGAGCCAGTTGCGGTACTACCATACAAGCCCAAAAGCTTGGCAAAAAGGAGTAAAATTTATAAATCTTAATTAGCACATAATTCCTGAATAATTTATTTTTAAATTTTAGCGCTACGGTTACGGCTAATTATGTGCTAATTAATTTTTTTTAATTTTACTCTTTAGTAGGACAAGCCGTAGTACCGCCACTGGGTAGAGTCTGTACTATAGTAATCAAACAGCTAGCATACATACTTATATATTTTTAAATATATAATATATAGATAATTACCACCCAGACACAACAAATACATCGCACAAATACTTTGTCCTGGGTGGGAATCGAACCCACGACCTTTGGTGAGTGAGGAGCACTGACCACTATACCAACAGGCCAGTCAAATTGTAGTTACTGTGGTTACTTAACTATATAGAGAAACTAAAAGATGTCTTCCTATAGCGTTTCATAAAGTATGTTTTTTTTTTAAGTAAGATTTTAAGAAACGCTATTGATGGAGGCGCAGGTATATAGTTTATGGTAATTTATAAATTTATTAATAGCACATCAAGTATTTATTTTTATTAATTTAGCGTAAGTAAATTTTTACTCATTTTTTTGCGATAAACGTTGTTTGTTGGATTTTATTATAACCTACAAAATCGAAGACAACTGCTTATGTGACAGTAGCGTTATGTTTGATTGGATATTTATTTTATTTAAGCCCGATTACATTCTCGATATTATATTTATCGATTGTAAATTATCACACAACTATGTTCGTGGAGTATTCTCCTATGGAAGATTTGTAAGCATTATTAATATATTATACATTTAACACCTTTATTTGTGGCATATTTAGGTTAAGGCGTGAATTGCACAGATTATTCAGAATTCAGTAATGACATAATAACATGTTGTACGTAAATAATTGCGTAACGACGGTGGGTGGGTTCATATGCGACCTATATTCTGAAATCTGCACACGCTTTGTAATCTAACGTTAATTGCAAGCCGTTGTAACATTATTATAATGATATTGTAATGTACCTAAATGAAAATAAAGTATTATTATTATTATTATTTAGCTTGTACTCAATTAAATGGTGGTGGTCACTCAATCACATATTTATGACAATAATAAATGTAAGGAAAAAGTATTTTTTTTGTTTAAAATTTATTCGTTGATTTCATACGTCAAACTGTCAGTTTTATTAATAGTGTACAAGTAAAAATAACTTGCGTATTTTTGTTGTAGGTAGACGGCACTTAGCGAAGCAGTGTTAAAAGATGCCATAATTGGAATCCGTCACATTGTTAATTTTATCATTTGTTAAGTAATGTTGTGAGTGTTGACGATACAATAAAGTTTTACGATATTTTTATTGCATATCTGGTTTCCAATAAGGCTCAAATGACTTACTTACATTTGTGAACAAGAAAAAGTTAGCATGGAATTGAGTTTAATTCGGTTTGCGCATAAAAAATGAAAGCTTCGAATGTTATAATGCTCGATTTCAAAAGTTCCGCAAAGGCATTCCATTGCTTTATCGTTAAATTTACACTTTAATACTCGGACTTAAAACAACAATTAAACTGGTGAGAAAGAATCGAAAGTAAGCTCGGGCACCGTTAATTAATTATTTCGTCCAAATATGTAATATTTTGACGAAAATTAATAATATTTTCAGTTTAAATGCGCTATTAAAAAAAAATAAGATGGAACCGAAATAAGAAAAACGCTCGTCCAAGTCGGGTACAATAGAAAGTGCCAAATATGGCCGCAAATGTACTAGGGATGCACGCTTTGACGGGAGCTCGGTTCTAAAATTCCTACTGCATTTGACGGCATCTAGCGGCGATCCCGTGAACTTCTTTCTAAGCTTATCATTTCTATGGTTGAATTACAACAATTTTTGGATATTCGGTATAGGACTATTTTTAAATATTTATTAATTACTTTATTCGTCATTTTGTAATAATTTCAGTTTTTAATTTTATATACCTGAATAGAAGAATTGCATCAAGACGTGGCTAAACAAGCCTCCGTTACCAAAAGACCTACCAATTTCACAACTATGCTAATGCGATGTTCGTTAACACTAAGCGCGGTCGCTTATGCGTCTCGGTTACCAGGGGTTCACGACTGCGAGAGGATGCCGAGTACAACCGTTGTACGTTGATCTTTGGCCGCCGTACCGTTTCGGGCGTTAGAGGGCCGCACGGCGGGTGGCGGAGCGGCTCAAGATCGATTGGGCAGTGGGATGGGAACGTCTAGCGTGTCGGCCCGCCTCCCGACGGCGTTAAGTGACCGCCTCTTTGTTATGCGCGCCTAGTACTCGGGTGCTAGTACACAGCCAAATGCGCCGTGCCACCCTTTATTGGGTGCGCGCTTCTCGAAATTTTTTAATCTAACTATCACAATTTTGCACTTTCCACAACTCACGTTAGGAAATTAGTTATGCAAATAAAATCTTTGAGATTTGAATTGCATAACGAACTTTTACGCCTTTTCCAACATACGCAAACTACAGCGGTTATTTCAAAAGTACGAAGCAAAGGATCGTGAATGTGACAGTTGACAGTTCGGGCGCACTGATTGCAGAGTTCGACCGCGTGACGGACAGTGGTCCCCGCGTCGGACTAATCGGCGAATTCAACGTCGGACACCGGCCAGTTAGTTGGACGGCGGCGGATCAAAGGCGACCGGGGGTCACGACTGAAATGTTCACAAGTCGGCCTTTCGAGAAAACGCTCGCGAACGCGGCACGATCTCAGTGTCATATAGTCGATTGTTTTTCGGCGGTAGCGCCGGCATTTCGACTGTCACAGGTACCAGGCGAACATGACATTACGGGTGTTCGTTCTTTACGACGTGGCGATTGACATCTAGCTGGTGGCAGACACGCACGTGGCATACATAACTTTAGCGTGTAGCAATTGTTGGGTATGTAAAATACACTACGTATGTGATTTTAAAGTGACGTTGACTAACTTTCTGATTTTATTGGCTTTTCGACGGAGTACCAGGGGCGCATAAGTGGCAAATGTTAGTGACGAAACATCGAATTCCTCGTATACGCTTTCGTAGATTATAATCGAATACCCCGTGTGAACATTCGTGTAATATGTGCTCTATACAATCTTAGTAGGTATAAATATTAATGGATTATCCTAACCGCGTCAGTGGCTAACTTAAACACCTTCCCATACCTTAGTAAATGCAGTGTAAATTAATCACCTTCGTCGTAGTATCTTAACCAATAAAGTGTGTCGGGGATACGAGATAAGAATTTTTTCCCGTAGCTTAGTCCCGCTTCGCGTATTACCCTTGGTGATAGGTCTCTTTATCATATCGTAAACCTGCTTGGGTTTAAACAAGAAATTAGCTATAGCGACGGTCCTAATCGACACAGTGACAGTCCCGTATTAATTGTGATATATATTGTTGAAAATAGACAGTTCAGAATAAAAACCGTTTCGGCTGTTTTCTGTAAGGTAAAACTTTATATATAATTTACGGTATAAATATGGGCGTGTTTGACAAGACATTTTAAATACCACAGTTTATATATGACATGTGCGAATTATTTATTTTTAGATTTTTATACAGCATTAAATGTTTTTTTTTATGGCCAGCACGTTTATTTGAGCCGATAATTATCGGCACTTCTTTTTTGACACATTCATCACTTAGTTGCAACATTACGGGCCGAATGTCTTTGATCGTAATCGCTGTTACGAATTCGCGGAGTAATCAAAGCGACTCGACTAAATTACGTTCAGAGGCAAACGTTCCACTTGACATGTTGTGACGGCGTTTCAACTAGCATTTAAAACTAGACCTTGTCCACGGTACGTTCGCGTGTATTTTGTTTTGATTTGCCCATTTCTCGAAATAATCACTCGAGGTAAAGTTGTGATATAAAGACGTACCGACAAACACTTTTGCATTAAATACATTTTTTTATTGTTATGTCAGATCTGCGATGATGACACGTAAGACTTTGATATCTTAAGTAACTTAATTGCTAGAATAAACGTTAAAACGTTGTTCAAACTGTTTCAGGACGGTTATACTAACAAAAAGACTTTTACTATACATATAAGCAAGTATAAGTATTATTTTCCGGTGTTAATGTATTGATATAGTCTAACTCACAACTAGAAATAGTAAAAGAAATGAAACGTTGGTCTGGCAGTAAGGTTACCTTGTTTCGGTACGTTGTACGTAAGTACGTAATTTCTCACAACAAGCGCCCAAGTTGGAAACTCTTATCAAAAGGTTACACAAATATGTGTGCAACGGGAATTGAATCCACTTCCGTCGATGGAGGAACTAACGGCGCTGAGTTATATTGCTCTTAACTAATATTATAAACCTGAAAGTGCTTTTATTGGTTTATCCCCCTTACGCAATAAGAAATAAAAATAAACAATAGGTAAGTTTGTAGGGCGGAGAGTGAGAGAAAGAGGGAGAGTGAGTGACAGGCTATTCGGTCTATCGGTACAATGACGCAAACGAAGCTGGTGGTGCAGCCTAGTCTATATAAGTTTTAAAACAAGGGTCGTGTCCGAATGTCTGGTTCGTTTTGCAAATTCCCGAGTAAAAGGGCTGTCTGTCATTAAACATGCGGTTTACGCGTGCGCAGGAAAAACCCCACGGGGTCCCCGGCGTTCACCATTGCGATCCGTCGATCTCCCGTCCGAAATATCGGAGCGCGACGCGCAGGACATCCATAATGTATCGCCGCCGCTCATACAATAAACATTAACGAGTGTAGCTTTTTGTTTAATCGGGGCCCGGGTGAGTCACCGCCATCGCCCCTGCCTTCTTGTCGCGGGTCAATTGCGAGGGGGCGAAAGGGAAAGAAAGGACGCACGCGGTTCGTCCACGATTCGGTGGGAAAGCGAGCATTCCGCCCGCCGTCGTACTCGAAGCGCGGGTGTTTTTGCGCCGCGGAATCCCCGTTTTGATGGGAAACTGGATTTCGTCGCGGCCGTACGTGCCGTATTACGGACGCTCTGCTTTTTGCTGCTGCCCTGGTACGCAGGCCTGGGCTTCCAAGTTATATCACGGCCTCACGGAAAACTGTAGCGTAAAAGTGGGGTCCCCGGGCTGAATCCTCTTAAATGTTGACAGCTCAGATCTGCATTTCTTGTTTGTTGGCTTGATTCTTTCCCCGTTATTAAATATGAAATGTTCCGTACCCGGCGCCATCCCGGACGCGCCCATGCTTCGGAGTCAGTCTCGTGGCGGCCGCCCACGCGTGCGGTCGTGCGCCGTTGGCCCGGTCACGTGCACAGCGCGCCCACGTGACGCCTACCGCGCGCATAACATTGCGAAAAAACCAAACCTCTCGAGCCCCATGCCGACTGGCCTTGAAATTAAATGCCTTGTTACTCACGATATGTGGCAACGAGGTTTTTGTTCGCTGTTAGCTTTTTCACAAGCTAAGCGAAGCGATCGGTAGTTGGTAGTGCGAGCGCTAAAAATTTTAGAACGCCATTCGGACCCGTAGGTGGCGACCGTAAAACTGGTCGCAATCACGCATAATAAACCTCCTGACCCGTCCCCCGTGCCCCTAATGAGCTACCCGCGGCCGCCGATCCCAATAATTCCCTCGGCAGCGCCGTGTCGCCGTTTAATTAAGCTATTTGTCCGGCCGCGTGACAATTTACATTACTCCCGGGGAGCACGGCGGCCACGCATTATTAACCTTTTAGGGACGGCGGCATCCTAAGAGGGCTCACCGCGGACCTTTATCGGACCACCTGCGCCCATTCGCGTCGGACGTCTGAATTGTCCACTAAATAAGTTCAGCCCGGACAGTGCGGGGACAATCCGACGCTATTTAGCCGTCGATTTGCATACGGCGTCGGGACGTGAATTAGCATCTAACACGCCGCGTCCACCGGCGTCGGAGTCGACGCGCCGGGTATGCTATCGGGTATGCTGTCGCATAAAGCGTCCCGGATCGCTCCTGCAGTCGCGCTCGCATTAACATGTAATGGTCGGCCGCCGCAACATGTTGTCCGACACGGATATAAAAATGTCATCGCGGCGGCACAACTCACGGCGACCAGTTTGCGGACGACCCTCGTGATATGCCGCTGAGGCGTATTGACAAGTGGTCTTCCTTGATCCGTATCGGCGATGCTATCGTCCCGTCGGCACTTCAGTCGGGGCCCGGTGCCCTCGGAGCGTTGGCCGGTGCTGATCGCGGATAAGGCGCGCTTTATCCACTTCATCCGCTTCATTCGGCGCTGAAGTTCATTCGGCCGCTCAAGCTTTGATTTGGGAATCCTCGTGTGTTGTGGATGTTAAGCCAGTCTCGGGCACGTCTCGTCTTAAATGTTACCCTTTTACAATCGAATATACCCGAATTTAATAATATTACTAAAAAATCCTCCTAAATACGCAATTTTAATAATGTACTACATATTGCGTGAATATGAGAAATCATTATACGAATTTGTAATTTTAATAATCACAATTGTTTTCCTACCCTATCAAAGCTAATTGAGCTTAAATTAGAACTACGACGAACTCGGGGGGTTCAGGGTCAGTAAGTGCCCGTCAAATGATATCCCGCGCGGACAACATTCGATAAATGGTAATAGGCCGCAAACTTATGGAAGTCGGCCGATCGGCACAATAAATTAAGGACATTGTCGGCCATTCATAAAGCCCTGGTACCTCGTTTATGAATGAATCGGGCAGTTGGCCTATCGCGGCAAAATTAAGGCCTACCACAGAAGCCGTTTATAATCTGTCCACATAAAATTTGCATGCGCCAATGCGCGTCTGCGAATATAATAATTCTATCGCATAAATGGTGCCATGAATGGCGCGTCTATTGAAGCGTCTATTGTCTGTTCTAATAGATTCTTTTGTCGCGTTCGGTCCATTGTTTAATTAGTCCCCCGTCTCCCCCCGGCCGTTGATTGCTTCCTTTGTGTTTGTATTTTAGTCACAGATGAGAGTGGATGATGATTTCAATTAAATATTTAAAAAAAATCCACGTGAATATTCTCATACTGAACCAAGTCAGATTTCATAGAATTTTATCGACACGCAATAAACCAAACGTGCCAAAAAACTGCATAACGTTCCTCGATAAAACGTTTGTAAAAAGTAAGTGTAAACTACAAGTACAATTTCAAAATAAAAAATACCTTCATTTACGTCAGCGTATACAACGAATGTATAGAACGAATCAAAATGAAAATATTTGTTTAGAATTTCCATTTTTGAAAATCAGGTAAACTACAGTAAACACACACGTTCAAGTGGATATACAATAAACATATCAATGACACTCGCCTGTGATGCTGTCTCGTCCATCTTGTAATGAGCACCGGCATACGAGACCTGCCTAGACAGAAGAGCGTGCGAAGACTCCGCATTCGTGATGGTCACCTCGCGGAACTGCTTATTGAAAAGCGGTATGAACATCTGTAAGAGTATCATAAGATGAATACAAGATGCCGGGAAAGAATTTTTTTAAAATGTGAAAACAAAGTCCTTTGATTTTGCCAATGTCCACGGACTGCGGTGATAGCATTCCATCAGAACAGCCGCACGCTCGCTCCGCCTACTCGACTACGAAAGAGAGGTATGTATTAACTATAGTAGGGGTGGGGGGAAGAGAAGAGGGGCGGAAGAGAGAGGAGGAAAGGGAGCGGAAGGAAGGGAGGGCCACTGGCCATCTCACTCGCCGGACGAAACGCGGAAGCAAAAACACTACCACTTTACACCGATTTTCTGTGAGATCGTGGTACTTATCCGGTTCGAGCCGGCCCATTCAGCAACGGGATCAGCTGCGTAGCTCTACCACAATTAGGCGTAGTTACAATTAGGCGGTAGGGCTTGCTCCTCTCGTCATTTTATCTCGTAAAAAATGCCCTAGCGTAAACTGATGTCTATGTATTACATAAACAGTGTTGTACCACGCACTTCCAATCAAATCGAATCAAAATATATCTATTCAAATAGGCCTTTGCAAGCACTTTTGAATCGTCATTTTTACGTATCAGTTCGTGAGGAAGCTAACACCGGCGCGGAATGCAATTATGCTGAGAGAACCGATGCCCTTATAACACAAGATAATCCTATCTTAAAATAAGGGCAGCGTTTTTTTTTTTTTTTAAAGAAAAAAGATATCTTGATTAATAGTTAAAGAGCCACCTTTCAGGTGGGAATAGGCTCTTTAATTATTTAACTGTAATCTAATCGGTCCAATATAATATATACCTATCCATATCCTATATATATTGAAAATTGCTTTCTTGGTATGCGTCGTTTCACCAAACTTTACCATTACTTTATTACAACTCACCTCCTTAAGCTGCATGCTCAGGCTCATCAACACTTTGCCGGACGCGACGCCAGTCAGCACGTAATCGGACATTTTGAGCTTCGTCATCTCGTCAGTGTCCGCTAGTGGGACGCCATCTTGGTGTTGCCGCAGGAAATAAATGTAGCGGCGGTTGCGATTTACCGCATGGGGCGTGAGCGCGCCAAAGTGCGGTATCAGCTTCGGGTACTGGATTAGGCGCGGTATCGACCTCTGGTGGGGAAGAGTGTTAACCACTTGACAGTTTTTTCTATGGAGTAGGCTGATAAACGAGCAAGAGGCTCACCTGATTGTATGCGATCACCGCTGTCTTTAGAAATTTGCAACATTTAGAATTTGCAAATGCCAGCTTTGAAAGGAGGGATTTTCGAAAGAGGGTGAGAAGTAACAGGTGGGGGCAACAGGTAGGTAGGGGATGGAGTTAGAGCTGGGGAAGGGAGTGAGAGAGGGAGAGAGGGGGATGCGCCAACGGCCACCGCACTCATCGGACGAAACGCGGAAGCAAAAACACTACCACTTTACGCCAATTTTCTGTGAGTTCGTGGTACCTATCCGGTTCGATCTGGTCCATTAAGCAGCGGGAGCAGCTGCGTGACTCTACCACCGTAAAAAACTTGACAGTTTCCCCCGAACTACACTCAGACTTTTTGCCGTACGCCGACGATCCCGAGTCCCGTTTGAGCAAGGGTAATTTATATAATTCTAATCGAATAAAAATAAATACATACTTATCGAATAAATTTATTGTAATTAATTGTTTTTATAAATAAAGTTAAATAGAAATGAAAAAGGTGATAATTTTTCTTCTCTATTTCTCAAATAAAAAAAAAATTACATTTAGTGTTTAATGCCAAAGGAAAAGTGCAAATATTACATAATCGTTATTTAGGAAACTTAGTGACCTTATTAGTTGGCTGCTTGATTTTGTTGGTAAAATAAAGGCTTTAAAGGTTAACTAAATATTTTAAAAACCCCTCTCTCCCTCTATCTCTGTTTCTCCCTTTGTCTCATTTTCCTCACTTCATTCACTATGAGACAATGCAACGCAGCATGTAACAGCTAATGTCCATGCCGAGTAATTATTTCTGGAAATCCTCGCCCTTCAAAGCGAAACACAGTGGAGGTTGCTCCTTATTGATTTCATAATTTGCATATAATATAATTTCTTCATTAAATCCTTTTTTTTTATAACCTAAATTCCAGGTTCGAACTCACCACGACAGTATAAAACTCAATAGTGCCGTCCACTTCGGGGTCGAGGTCCTCGGGTGCTAAAAAAAATATTCTAGTATTCGTTTTTCATATTAAATATTTTTAACATCATCCAAATTTTAATTCCATTTGATATTTAAATTAGTTCAGAACTGTATCAAAAGATGGCTCTGATATTAATATTTGCGACAAATAGTTCCAACATATTTTATGTTGCAATAAGAAAAGAAATAAGATAACAAGTTGGTTATTTTGAACAGATAAATTACTCAAATTCATATATTTTAAAGTAGCATACGAAAAGGCTCAGAAAGAATATGGTATTAGTGTCAAACAACTAAAAAGAGAGAAGCAATAAAAATACCTTCCTCTTTTCTTTTCTTTTATTTAACACCAAATACTATTTTTATTGAATAACTAGTGGCCCGTCCCGGCTTCACACGTGTGGATATTCATATATATATATAAGTAGTTTTTTTTTTTAATTACTATTTAAATTTTTCTTAGAAATTTCTAATTTTTTCTAGTAATAAATATCTCTACTCATCATAATGTAGCATTCTAATATATTTATATAAAGGTGTAGATTGAACATAAGGATGTCATAAACAAGCAATCGGTCGTTTATCACAGCTTCTGTTAGAGTTACCCGGTACAGTTCCATTTCCAGGTGTTGGGCCCTGACTACTTTACCTCCTGTTTATTTTCGTCTTTTGAGAGGCTACGGACCACGGAGGTACTTCCCGATGCAGCGGGAACTCCTTGTATGGCGTGAATCTAATCATGTGCTGTGACGTCATAAAACTGATATTCATACGTGGGGGAAACGAGTAGGCGTCTTCGGCGCTCAACGCCGCATCCCCGGAGTCCTTCAGCTGCTGGTCGAAAGACGTCTTCGTCTCGTCGTCAGTGTCGACGTACTCGGTCAAAGCGGCGGCCGTCTCTATTTCTGTATTGAAACACGCATAACACATTGAACCTAAAGTGTAAGCCATATTGTAACCTAAGAAAAAATGTGAAGATCACCGTAAAGAATGATCATGCAGTTTTAATGGCCCGTTGTTGTAGTGGTTAGTGCTTCTGATTGTAAAGCCAAAGGTCGCGGGTTCCATTCCCAAAAAGGACAAAATATTTGTGCGACGAGCACAGGAGGTATTTGTGTTAATTATCTATATGAGTATGTATTTTAAAATATATAAGTATGTATATCAGTTGTCTGATTACCATAGTACAGGCTCTGCCTAGTTAGGGATCAGATGACAATGTGCGAGGTGTCCCGTGACATTGTTACTATTATTAGTAATTTAACGACCTGACTCCCTTATAATCTAACACTTTTTTATGAAGTAGATGGCAAATGAGCAAGAGGCTCACTTGATGGTAGGCGCTCACCGCTGCTCGTGGACATTCCCAAAATCAAATTACAAATTTGTTGCCAGCCTTTAAGGTGGGGTACATTTTTGACTACACCCAAACCCGTTTTTGTGCGGTCTTTTTTTATGCGATCGAAAATTGAAAATTTCATACACCGCACAAAAAGAAACCGCATAAAAAAAGACCTCACAAAAACAGGTTTAGATGTTTAGAGAGGGGAGAGTGGGCCACCAGCCACCTCAGGGACCGGATGAAAGGCGGAAGCGGAGCTTTCACCTCCCGGCGAGATTGTGTAAGATCGTGGTACTTATCCGATTTGAACCAACCCTCTCTGTTACTGTCCTCGCTCTACCACTGTTAATTACAGTCACTTCATAAATATATATAGCTCGGTTGGTATCAAGGGTCAGTCAAGTCTACACTATTGATTTTAAAAGACACGAGGGTTGGTATATATAATACTAGGCTGTTGTAGGGTAAACCAATAAATGTTTTTTGGCATTTTTAATATAATAAACTATTAACGAAGGTTATTGTATATAAAAGATTTGGTTATATTAGGTACAGAAAAATCTTATTGTTGCCTATTAAACTGACCTTTGTCGCCTCCGTCGTCTACATCTGAAAAATATCAAAAAGCTTAACTTAAACAGTTGTTTAAGATGTTTTAACTAACATATAACGCTTATATGTTTGCACAGTTGACACGTTGGATTTGGCGTCGCGGGTCTGCAGCTTCGAAGCCGTGTGAAGTTTACGTATTTTTAAGATCCTGACAACTCAAAATAATTTTATTGTCATTACAATTACGTTTACTCAGACGAAAAATCATAAAAAAATAAAACTTTCGATTGCCACTGATCGCACATGTTATATATGACTATATAATACTCCAATCGCCTCCAAGTGACATCAGTCTTTAGCATGACGCCAATACGGGTTGGTGGAGTAGATATGTCATTTTGATTAATTTACCACCCAGTTTTACCTAGTTATATATCATGTATGATAAATAAAATTGCAGTAATAAAAAAAACACTTTCGTCTTGTATTAATTTTTTTTTTATGGATTGGGCTGACAAACCAGCCAGCGGCTCACCCGCAAATGGTCACCGCCGCCCATAGACATTTGCAGTATTACAGAACTTGCAAATGCATTGCCAGCCTTTAAGTCTGGGAGGATTTTTTTGAAAGAGCGGGGAGTTGAACTGAAAGGGGATGGAGGAGAAGAGAGGGAGTTCAAGGGATGGAGGAAGGGTAGGGAGAGAAGTAAGAAAGGAAGAAAACGGGGGGGGGGGGGGGGGGGGGGGGCCCCGGCCCCCTCCCAACACCCCCGAACCCCGGGACCAATTACAGGATGCGCGATTTTTGGTGGGGGGGGGGGCCAGTAACCCAGAGGACCCG
>DWHO01003128.1:0-12364 GCA_018247575.1 Eurytides lysithous rurik | reverse complement strand
ATTAACATACTTTATTATCAACATAACCGACGTTAATACACCATGGAAATGCCTGATATAATTCTTAATGAAAACAAGCTAACACATGCACAAATTATAAATTAATAATTATGTAACTTATTTTAATATCTCACTTCGGCCTATTAAATATAACAGGAGAAAGAAGCTCAAGACAAAATGGAGGAAGACGCCAAAGGCTTAGAGAAGATGGCGTCGAAGGAAGTTCTCCTGCAGGAGAAGATACAAGAGTCCCTAGACAAGATTGCCGCTTTGGGAACTCTTTCAAATGCTCCGGAGTTACATGCGAAGTATCAGAAGATGTCTTTGAAACAGGTATAACTAGAATGTATATAGTAACATGGTTTTAAAAGAATAGCAAGCACCTGCCAATTTATTGGCATTTGTTTAAATGTTTCCAAATAGAATTGTTATATTTTATTATTTCCTATTAGAATTTTATTACTATATATATTTTATTACCATATAAAACATGGTGTTTGCAAGGAGCAAACACCATGAGCTGTTTATTTTTTTAATCATTTGATTACCACTTATATTCACCTATAAAATACATATAAGGATGGAATCGAATGCTGGTATAAATCAGATGTTGCACTAAAAAATTTTAAATACTTGTTATAAATTGAGATTTTAAATTATATTGCAGCTGTTCAAAGAACTGGAGAAAGCAAATCAGCACCTGAAGAAGTACAACCACGTGAACAAAAAGGCCCTGGACCAGTTCATAAGCTTCTCTGAGCAGAAGGAGAAACTATACAAGAGAAAAGAGGAACTCGATATTGGGTGAGATGTTTTCGCCTACCAAAATTATTTTCGGCTCTTAGAGTAACAGCCTTTATATGTCCCACTGCTGGGTTCAGGCCTATTCTATACAGAGGATACAGGACACAGACCTACTGGCGGACGACACATATTTAAGAATCTTTTGTTTTCTTAAATATCCAGGTCTACGGTATGCGATGTTTTCCTTCACCGTTCAGCACATTGTAAATCAGCACTTTTTTTCTTTTATTCAAAAACTGCCCCCATTGTAAGACAATAATATCTTTTGTTACAAGAGCTTTTTACGTACATAGATCTGGAACAATTATCCGTAGTTCACGCAACTACCACGCTACTGCCTCCGTGGCCAAGTGGTATAGGCCCGCGCTTTACAAAACGGAGTTCGTGGGTTCAAATCCCGCGGAGGGCAATGACTTTGTGTTGTTGTTTCTTAATTGGATTAGGGCATTAGGGGCTGATCACCCGATTGCCTGAAAAGTAAGATGATCCATGCGTCGGATGGGTATGTAAAAAGTTGGTCCCGGCTTCTTGTCGACGCCATCTAGCGGTGGCTTGGAGGAGTCGTTACTAAGAGGTCGGTTAAAGTCACCGCCTCTGCGCCTGATCTCTCTCCGATCGTGTCGGATATCCATCCCATCGGGCTATGAGAGTAAAGGAAGAGGGAGTACATCTGTGTCTGCGCAAGTGCTTGTGCACTATAATATATCCCGGGCAGTTGACTATTCTCTCGTAGACTGGCTGCCGTGGCCGGTCAGGAAGACATTATTATATTGAAATTAGAACTTTTGTATATTTTATACAGCCTGTACATAAATCTAATCAAATCAAATTATATTTGTTCAAATAGACCTTTACAAGCACTTTTAAATCGTAATTTTTACATCTCAATCCGCGAGGTAGCTACTATGGGCTTGGAAGAGCCGGCCAGAACTCAAACTCAAGTGTTGCTCTTATAAAGTACTGTAACAATATATTAAGCCTTATTACAATGTAACAGCTATCCCACATATAAGTCAAACAACTGAATTCCATGCATTTTGATCCAGTAGAAACTCTTAAACACTGTAATAAAATTTATTCAATATATTATTTCTAAAATTAGTTTTAAAATGCTTCTGGAATTTTATTATATGTGTATACTTAGGCCCATGACGGATTTTTTTCACCTTTTAGAGAAGAAATCGAGGTACGTGTTTGTTACAGAGTTTTAAGAAAGTATTAAAATTTTGTTGGATAAATGATATGTTACAGAGTATTTACTATTGTGAGGCAACTGTCGGAATACCACAATTTTTTAAATATATATCACAGAGAATCTCAAGTTTTAGAAGAAAATTATAGCTCAAAGCTTTATTAAATATTACGAAAGCGGACATACAATTTTTATGAATTATGTATAGTGTGCAAAAGTTGGAATAAATATAGATTGACCAGCAACTTTTTGAATCTTGTTTAAGCATCATATTTTGAAAGCGGATGTGAAAGTAAAACATTATAAATAAACATTAATAAATTTTATTTATAGTTCAACTCTTAATATTTCTTTTTTCTTATGATAAAAACTATAAGCATATACCACAAGTTTTGCAAATATATCGGGTTTCGCTCCGTTTTCCTTTTTACAACTAAGAACGAAAGTTGGCCGGTCTTATATGCAAGACACAACTCAAGGTATGCAGAATAAATTACACTTCAACATTTCCAACAGTGCGCCGTGAAAACAATAAAGATGCGGAATCACCAATGCTTGGCCAAGATAACGCGAGTTAACTCGTGAGCGGTAGGCAATGTGTTAACAACTTATTTTGAAATAACTTACCTGGTTCGTACGAACGGGTGCGGCGGCACATGGGGGTGGTGGTGATGGTATACGGGGATATCATTAGACCTCTGGGGCTCATATACAGGGCCGTGGTTAAACGGCGAGCGGCTGGGCGGACACGGTGCTCGGGGCGCGGGCGCTGGGGATTCTGGTACTGGCGAGTTGTGGTTAGGCGACTCAGCGGGTGCGCTGGCGCCGGGCGAACTTGTAAGGTCTATCACCTCGTGCTGAAAGTTAAATATGAATCATCAAAAACTTACAATTGCCATATATTTTTATTGCACCTACCACAATTTTTCTCTACATCCGGGGTTGACTGGGAGAGAATGCCTAAAGGCATTAAGTCCACCCATTGTAATTTACTTTCGGTTTTGCAATAAAGATTAAATAAAAAAATATTACAAATTCAATTACTTTATGTATATTTTTTTATTATTATTATTTAACAAAGTGATACGTTTTTCTCTTAAAAACTGTTTCGCCAACAGTTGACAACTGCATAACAGTTTGTTGGCAAATACAGAACACTCAATTTACACTATAATAAATTTCACTTCAACTTAATATAGGTATGATATATATGATACAGAGTCACACTCTATATTGTACTGATTGATGTATTGTTGATTAACAATACATCAATCAGTACAATTTACTTGCTTATATTTTCATCAAATGCATTAAGTGTTTGACTTTATTTTTAAATACATTTTTAGACACTTGCATTGTATATATATATCCATGGGAAATGTCAAATTATTTGTATGGTTATTACAGGATTGATCATTCCAAATGCAGTCACAGATTTGTTTCATATTCTGATCAAATGTAGTTAAGAAAGTATGTTAGGAGTTTATGCTAATAGACTCAGCATATAGTTGAAACTGCCATTCATAGCTAAATCAGTTTTGATAGGGACAATTGAAGACTATACAAAATTATCATTATTATGTCACATATCATACCTGATTATTTTCTTCTAAAACCTGAACATCATCATCTGAACTGCTATCAGTAAACCAATCGAGTTGTAGGTCAGGGGCTGATAAACCAGCATTTTCGGTTCTTCTTGTAGCTACATTCTCACGTTGAGTTTCCTATAATAATATATGCAAAATTACGACACTAAGAAACATTGAACTAAACAGATATTTAAGGATACTGTCAGCATGGTTGCACTCTAGGTGCAACATAATTTTTTACTCTTAAATAATATCTCTAAAGTTGATTTCTGAAGCCCAGTAAACAGAAAGAAAATATAAAGCTGTATTTTTTTAACAGTATTTTCTGAACCTAATTTTTACCTAATCAGAAGTATTGTTACTCTCACCCGATCTTTACTGCTGTTAGCTCCACTTTCAACTTTCAATGACCTAGCCGTACTAGGTCCAGGTTGAGGCGAAGTACTTTTAGCTTTGCTGTCACCCCCAGCATCAATGTTACAACACCTGGCACTTCTGTCTACTGATGTATTTGGTTCCATTTTTACTACTACATTTGCATTGTTCAATGTATCTGTTTGTTGGTTTGAGGTGCCAGGCTCAACTTTAACTGGGTGTTGGTCCACAACTTCCATTTTTACTGCACTCACTGTTGGTTGGTTGTTTGTTTCACTATCCCTCGACACTTCCGTAGTGACCGCTTCTACTTTCACAGTTGTTGGTTGATTCACAGGCTCTTCCTTAATGTGTGAATTATTAACATTTACTGAACTAGGTGTATTACATGAACATTGGAAAACCCTGTGATGATGATGGTGGTGGCGGTGGTGATGGTGATGATGATGAGATCTGTTTGGTACTACATAGTGACCAGGATTGTGCCAGCTGCAATCATATCCACAACTCCTCAAGTTATGTCCATGGCCATTTGAAATTATATGATGAAGTATAGTTGGATGAGCAGGACCATCTTGTACTGTAGGTACAACAGGGGGGGCATTTTGAACACAATGACCATTGTGCTGAGCCATATCTGGCATGTGAACCGGACAATGATCGCTGCCTAATCTATTTGTCAGTGTTTCATTTTGACTTCTATTAGCTGCATCCCCTCCAGCTTGAGTAGAATTATCAGCATTCTCAGAAGGCTCCCTTTTGATATCCACTCTTGATGTTACATTGCTACTACTTCCACTATCACTTGTCGAAGCCTCCATCTGAGTGGGATTCGAACGGCCAGCCCCATTATCACACTGCCTTTTTCTAGGGCCAATAACATTATCTTCTTCTTCTGAACTCACTTCTATTAAGTTAAGATTTACTTCGTTTTCTTTTGACTGTCTTCTACGGGGAGAAATATTTAATTTTCGACTAGGCCTTTCTAAATGATTTTGCAAATTGCCATCATAACTTGATTGAGCTGATTGAATATTATTATAAACATTATTTGAATTGGATTGTAAATTCTCATATCTCCTTAGTGTACTGTCTTGCAATTGTGAAGGAGTTGAGTGCACAGTGTAATTAATAGGTTGATTAGAGTAACCCCTGCCCTCATTGTGAACAACTCTATTATTTGGATATGGGGCAACCATATAATCTGTAGACTCTCTTGTTTCAGTATTTTGTCCATAATGCCCATATCGGGGATAATAATAGTCTTGAAGGTGAGGAAGTTGTTTTGGTTGGTACCGAATATTAATATCTGAAAACCTTTGACCGTTGGTATGATTACTATCCATATTGTTGCCTAGTACAAAGTCAAATGAGCTTGAGCTATCAGGTAATGGTTGATACTCTTCAGGAACAGGGGTGTGAGCCGATCCAAGATTGACGACGTATGACTGACTCGGGGACGTTGAATTGACGTAATCAGATGATATCGCATTTTTAGGTGTTGAATCATTTGGAGCCAATGAGTATTGCTCAGTGACAGCTGGAAGCACTTCAACTTCATCATCACTTTCGGCGAAGAGCGGGTCGCAATCCATCTCTTCTGAAATTGACAAATAAAAAAAAATAAAACCCTAAGTCTCTGTATATAATAATAGATTAAATTGTCCTACCATTCCTCGTCTGGCTGTCAGTGGTTGTAAAAACTGTGTCCAGAATAGCTGCAAGTAATGAAGGTCCTGGTATATCCCATGAAGGCGAAGATTGATCGCCTTCAAACCCTTTTTCAGTCATATTAATACAAAATCTATTGTAACATATTGAAAATAATTGTTGTCTTTTTCGACATCATTTGACTATTGTCAACAACACAACAATCGTCATGTGTACAATTTTTTGTGAAATATTAAATATTGTGTAAGCCATTAACAACTAGGAAATAAAAATTACAATAGACTCTTAGTTGTTTTACACACTATATTGCAGTTTTTTAAAAATTAAAACGATTTCTGAAATAAATACTGCGACATCACTACCAAAAATTTTATTATTTTTCCTAGAGGTTGGCACAGATAATTTATTTGAGTGTGGTCTGATTAAAAAATTATAAATAATCTAGCGGAACTATCTTAAGAAGCTCAAAGAAGGTTTTTTAATTTCTATTTCGTTCGTCAATTTGCTGTTTGCTCGGTGGCTTGCATCCTCATGGAATTTGTTTCCTTTATGTAAGTATTAAATTTTATATTGAAAATGACCGTAATGCTATTTAATCTATTTACATCAATTCTTCATTTCCTGGACCATTTGCTAAGCGAGCTCGAGCGATAACGGCGATGTTTAATGGACCCGGAAACGAAGCTAAGTTCTGCTGCGATTATTCGCGTATAAACCATCGTCAGCGTAAATAAAATTAGCTTGACCTCAGGAGTTTTTGGGATATCGCTAGAATATATTGAGAAGAGAATCTCAGGATTAGGCATTTGTAGATTTTCCCCATTAAACTAAGAGGTTTATTGGATTAAAGGATGCCGACGTTTGCCTCTTTCCACGCATCTGGGAAGATACGACAGTTAAGGATAATATTAAATATGGGCACTAAAAGGCATAAAAAATGAATGGAGAGTATTTTTGAAACATAATAAGAGGTAGCATTAGGATTGGGAGTGGAAGCGGGTTTTGAGGTTTTTGTTGTTCACCCAAGTGAGCTGGATTTATGGGTTGCGTATTGGATAAGCATTGTTTCAAGGCTATGGGCATTTTTGTTGTCTTTAAATACTTTATACAATTGTGCCATTTCTCTTTGTAGGTGGCATATCCAAGCACCATTTGTTTTATTCTTGTAACGACCGTATGTGTGGGTAATAACGCTTGTTTTTTCCTTAGCACCTATCTGAGATTGTCTGTTAATACAAATCGACGATCATTCGATCGACGATTCGCTCGGATTAGTCACGACTATTTGTATGTGGGCTATGAAATTTTGGATGTTTTTATGTTGTTGGGGATATTGTTTTGGCGGTGTTAGCTCATACAGTCAATTCTTTAATTTTTCCCAGTCAGTCACTGATAATAAAACTATACGTCGGGTCAATTGCAGTGTTCATTTCATATATGCTGTCTTTGCTTCTTTTATTTCCTGGAGAAAAAAAAATTGCGCGAGAGAGAAAGTAAATTCAAAATAGCAATAAATTAAGAAATTCTTCTTAATTGAACTTTCTGCTCTTTATTTTTTTTTACTCAATTAATTATATAAACTGTTTACTTAAATTAATAGTTATGGTTTGGCTCAAAATTTTTACAAAGATATTTTGTAGTGACATCTGTTAAGTTCTAAAACTAGTTTTTTAGACCTAATCCACTGGTTAGATGGAGCTTGTATATTTTAGAAAATGTCAAATGTACAAGTGTTATCACCCCTCCCTGCTCTACAATCAGTGTAGAATTATCAGTAACACTGTTTGGGAGTCTACGTTTATAGTACGATTTGACCATGTTCAATTAATATTAAACGATTAGTTCATGTCTCTAGTTCTCAAAGCAAAAGGCTTGGTGCAATTTTTTATATCAAGTCTTTTATTCTTAGTTTCAATTCTGTATTTTTAGTTTTCCTGCGTTCTGGTAAATTATATTAAACTAAAATTTAGAAGAATAAGTAAGATGTCAAATTTATTACCGTTGTTTATTGAAGGGGAAGTAGTAAAAGGATTTGGAAGAGGTTCTAAAGAATTGGGCTGCCCTACAGGTATTTAGTTTTACCTTTTATAAAAAAGATTTAAATTTAGTTTTAACTCCTTAAAGAACTTAAACTTTTACTTATCATTATCACAAAGTTATTAATATGTTAATTTGTAATGGTAATAATTGTTTTTCTAAAGGTAAATAGAATGTATGTATCCTGAAATTTTATCCCTGTTGTTTCATTAAGTTAATAATTAGACTAGAGTTTTATGTAGGGACTTGTAGATAATATTTTTAGAACATCATTTCCTTGTTTATATGCAAAATTTACTAATAAATAACATAATTTTTTAGAATATTTAAGTTAAAAAAACTTAATAATAAAATAATTTCATAAAAACAAAGCTCATACCAGTTACGAGTTTCTATAATCACTATTATATTTTGCAAAGTTAAATTAGATAATTTGTTCTGGTAATAATTTTTTTTTCTTAAGAAAAAAACTGATGTCTGTAATTAAATGCCTGATTTTTAATGAAAAAGGTAATAATTACAATAGAGTTTTATTTTATGTTGGGATTAATTCATAAAATTTTTATAACATTATTTCCTTGTCTAAAAGCAACACTTCTTAATGTTTTTTTTTAATGTTTAAATTTAAACAATTTGGTCTCTGTATAAAATCACCCTGTAGTAGTATCATTCAGTGTAGTACAAAGATAACATTAATTGCATCCTGAGTATCATACATGATGATTTATTATATCTCTTTGAGGAAATTATTTTCTTATTGAGTTGTATTGAACCAATTTATGCTATAATTTTTGTTTTAATTGTGCAACAATTAAGACAATAAATATTATTATTTTGCTATAATTAAGACAATATATAAGAATATTTAGATAAGATTCTAAAAAGTGGCTTATTATAAATGTTTTTATCAAATGAAAAAGGAAGTATGAAGAAGGAATTGAATGGAAGGTTGAGGAATTAACTAGACCTTGAAAATTATTAAATGTTTGTCTTATCTAGATTTAGCTTAAGTTTTTTAGTTGAAAGTAAACAATCAGAATCAGACTGTGTCTCTGAATAAATTGTGGCAATTTTCTTTTCACGGAGAAGAAAGCATACAACCAAGCAGCTCACCTGATGGTAAGGGATCACCACTCAATTACGCAGCAAATTTAAGTTTAAATATCAATGCAATCAATTGATATATTATTATTTATCCCTCTCTAGACTGACAAACTACTCGTTTTTACATGAATTAATACTAGTGTTTTTAGAAATTTTAGCTGATAGTAAATTATTAAGATTTATTATTGCTAAAATGTTAGAAATTGAATATAAGGTAACTTCGTTTTTTTTGCCATACTCGACATGAGCAGACTCTGATTGTTATACAAAAGCTTTTATATCAGTTTATGTAAATCATAACTCAAGTCACTTTATATATAATTTATATATATGAAGGTTATATATAATTCTGAAGCCACAATATGAAATCATAATACAGAATGGTCAATCAGATTTAGCAGTCTCAATTAACAATTTTTTCTTTAACACAACCCCTATTGATATTGTGATATAATCTACTTTAAACCTAAGTTTGTATAGATATTCAGTTTGAAGATTAAGTAGGCCAAAGTAGGAAGTCGATGTTGGGCCAACCGCTTTGTTTTTTTTTCGGTTAAATTTCGAAATTTCAATCCCAAGTTTTTACACCCACTGACATTAAAAAACTGAAAGTGAGTATGTGCACTCGATATACAATGGCGTCACTTTAATACTATTATATAATTGTAATAGTATAATAGTAATAGTATAGTAGTAATATATAATTAATACTCCCGAACCATTACATTACTGCGATAATTGTTGAGTTCTGGTGAGCAGTAATTTGTATGGACCTCTCTTTGTATGTTGTGGTATTGTAACTGTCCTTGCTAGTCTTTTTATGCGCTCGACGGCAGCGTGTCTGCACTGTGCTCTGCTAACAGATTTATGTGACATAATATGCTTTTTCTGTCTCTAAGCAGTTATTTACAGGCATTGTTGTGTGCTGGTTTGATAGTTCTGGACAAGGATGTTAGACGGCCACTCAGAAATCCTTGCACTGAGTTGGCTAAAAGCTAGTATTGGTGACGAAAAACTGGTACCCCGGTACCAACACTGATATACAAATTGTGTCAGATATTGCATTTCAGTGAAAAATAGTTACATTTCAGTTTCGTATACCGTTAAAAGAGGGCAGTAATCATCGAACGCATGGAAGAAATATCACTTTAAAATTATTTTTTTTTATATGATATTGCATTTCTGTTATGAACTGTAGAATATATTGAAAAAAAAAAATTAATAAAGAATTCATAACGAATTTAACTGTTTAACGATTCATTAATTGATGCGGAAGAAATGTTAAGAATTCGGTTTCGAATGATTTCATTTTTTGATTTAGGAGAAACATGTCTTGATACATGAACTTCAACTTAAATTCTAAATTTAAAAACTGTTCCTTATTCATAATATGATATTTACTAAAAGGAAATAGGAATTTAAAAAACAACAATTTCGAAACTTCGTTTGCATTTAATGGAAAAATAATTTGTTTGATATCGAGGCGCTATGCGTATATGTGTATTTAAATACCGAATGTGAAATATTACGCAACTGCATACCTAATTAGTATAATGGGTTATGAAGTAATAATCTATACTATACAAGTATAGCTCTAATGTGTTATCTATTTCATGCTTTTCTGAGTGAATTTACCGAATTTACTTTGGTCATTAATTTGTCGATTCTGTTTCTTAACATATTCCAATTAGTCGTGACTATTCTCGCGTAACTTTGGTATATAAAATTATATAAATATTTTATTTATTAGAAAAAATAATCCGGTTTTTAAAACACCATAGGAAATTTTAACATTCAGTAGAATTTCCTTGATTGTCTATAACTTGTACCCCACTACCCATAGTCAAATCAAATCAAATCTGTTCGATAACCTTGTCTAACGTTACGCCAAAAATGTTCAATTGGATTATGGAAATTTTTAATGGTAGGTTCTAATTTTCAGAGTCCACCTGTGGTTATACAACTGCATTGTCAGTTATTCAATCGCCAATCAGTATGTGTAAGCACTATTGTGTTCCGATTGTAAGGTTGGCAACACCAACGTAATTATTGGTCATAGAGTTATAACGTCTTTAATCTCTGGACGATCAGCGCGGCCCAGGCGAGCAGGTATTGTTTGACACTGCGTTTTTATAGACGGGCGTCCAGCCTACCATCCTCATACCTCTTGGTCGGTTCTATCGACACTTATTCTTGTAAAAAAAATGATCCTGACTACGGGTCGGCGACCAGCGGCCCGTTAACCAGTACGGTAGAAATGTAAAAATTAGTTTTATCTAAAAAAAATGTGGCCCGCGCCACTGTCCTGACAAGATCATCGACATCTTTATATAAGAAAGGGTTGCAGACCCTTGATCTAGATGGCTTACCTTCCAGTTTTAAACAGTCACAAACTGTTGCAATGTCTATTAATAGACTTAGTTGTATGTTTCGGACCGACATCGTGCTGGCACGTCCAAACAACGGGTGAACAGTTTTCTGCCTATGAAAGCAAATATTTCTCAGACAGTCTGTTTTTTTAAAGATTTTGGCTGACAAACGAGCAAACGGCTCACCTGATGGTAAGTGATCGCCGCCGCCCATGGACATTTGCAGCATTACAGAACTAGCAAATGCGTTGCCAGCCTTTAAGGATGGAAGAGGAGGAACATTAAGGGGGAACCATTGGGGATGGAGAAAGAGATAGGAAGGAGAGTGAGAGAGGGAGGGGGAAGGGCCACCGGCCACCTCACTCGCCGGACGAAACGCAGAAGCAAAAAACACTTCCGCTTTACGCCGATTTTCTGTGAGGTCGTGGTACTGATCCGGTTCGTCCGGTCCATTCAGCAGCGGGTGCAGCTGCGTGGCTCCACCACCGTAAAGTATCTGTATTGGACTTGGTTAACGTCACGCCACTGCCAGAAAGGCACTTCGACAACCACACTATCAATTCCGCGACCACATCACCGTCTTGTTCATATATTTAGAGTCGAACTGTTCCGTACAGTGCGGCGTACGTACTGATTGCAACTAGAGCACCCTTTATCTACCTTTTCTGACGAAGGGTGGAGTTCTTATGATTTCTCGAAAAGCAACTTGAGCTTATATACAACGAGCTCTTAAATAGATTATTAATGCCCTCCCATTTTAAATCGTGACCTCAATAATCATTTCCATAACGACTGCATGAGGGTCTTTCTCGCCATCCTTTTTTTTTTTTAATAGGGATTAGGAGGCAAACGATACATACATTCTTTGATTGTGTCTTGCTTAGATGAAATGTTCTTCATCTTCTGCAACCCATAGTTCGTTCCTAGATGCAATAAATTTAGTTTTGAAATATATTAAGTCTTTATTTAAATTTTGCACTTAAATATTATGCCAATATTTCAGTCGATTCTTACTACATATTTGAATAGTCACAAGTTAGGACATAAACTGAAGATTATATTTTTGTATAAAAAAACCTTTTACGTACATAATCCGCGTAAGAACGCGGACAAACGCCCAGATCCGAAAAAAATATTCATAGTTCGTACAAATATTTGCCCCGGGTGGGAATCGAACCCACGACCTGCGACGCCGAAGCCAATAGTTTAGCATCTGCGCC
>DWHO01003127.1:0-12365 GCA_018247575.1 Eurytides lysithous rurik | reverse complement strand
TGGGAACACTGCGACGATATCGATATCATTTTGCTGGAGTCGACAAGATGACACATAATTATTACTTAAGTAAGGAACGAGCCAACAGATGGCACTGCGAGCAAACAGAAAAATCATTCATTCATCATCAGAATTTTCAAAATTTCCATCATAATGGAAATTATCGTACAATCGGCGTACGATAATAATGTTCTATCGTACATCGTACATGGACCTGAAATTATCGTACTTGTACGATAATTATCGTACGGTACACTGGTGCAGTTTCTCTTTTCGGACGTCGAGATTGGTCTCTTTTTCCTACATATAAATATATTCTGTGACTATAATTACGTATCTGTTGGAGAAATGACAGACTGTCAAACGATGCAAGGTTATTCCTTTGTTTATGTACAATCTGCAATAAAAATTGTTATGAGGTTGTGAGTCATTACTCAGAGTTATTGGTGTACTATTGGCTATAATTCTTTTATCTTTATTGTAATTAATTTGTTATTTCAAGTAAGGAATGCTATTTTAACTGTAAATCAAGATGTCATTGTTAGAAGAAGATCCAATCATAAATGCTGATATACAAAATGATGTTACGAGTAGTCGTCGTAACCTAGTTGACGTAGAAATTGATAAAGGTAAAATTGCTGTTTATAATTGCTTAGATTAGGATGGTTCAATCTTTTTGTCATTCGTACTAATTTGAGTTTTTCTTAATTTATATAAAGAGGAAACAACAGGATGGATCAAAAGTCGGACAGTGCTAGGCATTATGGGTTTCTTAGGTTTTGCCAATGTATATGCGATGCGGGTAAATCTGTCAGTGGCTATTGTAGCCATGATCAATTCAACAACTGTACCAAATAACTCAACATTAGATGTTTGCCCAGTACCTACACCCACAAATAGCTCTATACCTAATGTAAGTATTAGTGTTATATATACTTGGAAGATATTTAAGATGTTGTCTTATGTTTGAAAAACAGGTAGTTAATATTATTTTTTAAGTCAGAAATTAGAGATATTATTCTAAATAGTTCTTAAAATATTTGATTTCTTTAATTGTTTTAGAAACCAGGAGATTTCAATTGGACACCACAGCAGCAATCTATAATATTAGGATCATTCTTCTATGGCTATGTGTTAACACAGGTACACAATTATTAATTATTTTTAATGTTGAATTGTCAAACAAAAAATATTGCATTATTTGTCAATACCTTGATAATGAAATTGAAATTGTTAAAACTAGGCATTAATTTGTAGCAATTGATGCTAAGGTACACCTGAGTTTAAAACAATTCTAGGTGATAGATTTAAGTCTTAGACTTTTTTTTTATTGTCTTTCAGGTCCCAGGTGGAAGGATAGCTGAAATTTTTGGTGGAAAACTTGTTTATGGTGTAGGAGTACTCTTAACAGCAATATTTACCATTCTTAGTCCAATTGCAGCATTTGTAGATTTCAAATTTTTCATTGCTGTAAGAGTTCTGGAAGGCTTGGGTGAGGGTGTTACATACCCGGCAATGCATGCCATGTTGGCCCGATGGATACCACCTTTGGAAAGATCCAAATTTGCTGCATATGTATATGCAGGTATATAATATTTGTGTCTAATTTTTACTTCCAAAAATTTTTTGTATTATTGCTTGTCATTTCTAACAATTTTAGATAAATATAATTTTCATTTCAAAACATTTATTACAAAATAGTCTGTCAAAAATAACATTTAATGAATCATTCAATCTTAAATTTTTCAAAATATGAAATTACAACAAGAATTGTTTTTCTTTTTTACGGAGTAGGCTGACATATTAGCAAGCTGTTCACCTGATGGTAAGCGATCACCACTGCTATTGGACATTTACAACATTACAGAACTTGCAAATGCGTTGCCAGCCTTTAAGGGGTAATTTTTATAAGAGAGAGGGAGGATGATATAGGGCGGAGGAGAGCCGGGTCGGGAACAGATGCGTGACTCTACCATTTTTACCTTCTGATACAAATATTTCCTAGGGTAATTTACATGCACACACAAGCAATTGGAAAGACTAGAAAAGTTTAAATATGTATTTATAGTAAGTTGAGCCATTTGGGGTTACAAAATTGTGGATGTG
Source organism: Eurytides lysithous rurik (assembly GCA_018247575.1). Taxonomy (NCBI): domain Eukaryota; kingdom Metazoa; phylum Arthropoda; class Insecta; order Lepidoptera; family Papilionidae; genus Eurytides; species Eurytides lysithous. Next base: position 10,259 of record DWHO01003127.1, on the reverse strand, counting down.
GCTTTGCAGGGACTTAAGAGTAACTAACTATATTACATATTATTAGACATAATACAATAATATAAATCTTGATAAATTCTAAGTTGTCCTTCAACAAGCTTTGTGTTCAGACAAAATACATGTAAAACTTAAAATTTGAATAACCAAATTTTGATTTTGGTTCTCAGTGAAAACTATAAAATATTACTACATATGCAAAGAAAGTTAAATTCATCATCAATACAGTATAATTTGTTTCAGGTTCTAACATTGGCACAGTTATATCATTACCAATATCGGGATGGCTGTGTACTCTAGACTTTGGTGGTGGATGGCCACTTTGTTTCTATCTGTTCGGAGGGCTTGGTGTGGTTTGGTTCATTGCATGGATGTTTCTTATATATGATACACCACAAAAGCATCCAAGAATATGCCCAAGAGAGGTTGAATACATTACAAATTCTATTGGACCACAGGTAAGTGTTATGTTATTATCTATTACTTCCATCATATCACTGTAGCAAACAGTAGAGATATATCTTTTTTACTTCAGTATGTGTTGCTTCACATTTATATGACAGTTTGGACAACTGTCATATTTGGATAATATTAAAAAAATATATTGATTAAGTGTGGTGAAGTTGTTATGTTAAGCAAGATTTCAAAAAAATAATTCCATGCATTATATGCCGATGCCACAAGGTTAAAAAAATTGTATCTTTGTTAAAAATATATTTAAATAAATGACTTTGCTTAAAACATAAATTATTTGTACTCTACCACTAAAATGTGATATTTGAAAAGTCCAACACAAGCAAATGGAATAATTAATTGCAATGTTTATTTTCTCATATTTTTTTAAGGATGTAAGTTTATATCACTACAAATCATTTTTAAAGAGCAATATAATAAAGCTATCTTATGGCAATAATCATTTGTCTGTTTCATTTAACAACAGCAATTATTTTAATATTATGTTGTACATTATGCAAATGTATTATCTGCTAAGTGTTACAGTGGAGCACAGCTGTGACTCACATGTTAAATACAATGACATCATAGATAGCAAAATTTTAGGTCAGTTTGTTCAGAGATTTATAGTTTTTTTTATTGACAAAATGTTAACTTGTCAGATTTGATATGTTTTTATATTTAGTTTGTGTATATTTGAAATTGGTGATAATAATAAGATTAATACTAAATTAGGTAATGCTGATAGGTTAATATCTGTAACTTGAAGTCTAAGCCAAGATTTTTAATCATTTAATGCTCAATAACCTAAAATCTATCAATGGTTGCCAACCTAATAATATATCTTGATTTAATTATTATTTTTTTTTTGGAGTTTTTTTTTGAAAAAGAGGTTACACTGCAAATACTGCTAATATTTTTTTTATAAATTCTTTATAAAAACTTAATTTTTATTTAAAACATAAATGTATGTACAACACAAAATAAAAAAATAATATTTTAATCTAACGCAACTCTAATAAATTTTTTATCGTCACTGCTCAGTATAATCAACCAACAACGTTTTTTCGGTGTAATAATGACGAATAGTTCTTGCCTCTTCTTTCCTGTTAAAAAAAGATGTAATTGTACTTTACTTCCTGGTTCTTACCAGGTCATTGTAAGTTTCTCGACATGGAGCTAGACGGCTTTGCAGCTCCCTTTTAAATTTTCGGCTTCTTTCAGTGGAAGAGTCTGCGTTCAAGAAAAATTACTCAACATTTTTAGGTAATCTTACGTCTTCTTGTAATTTTGTTTTAATGTTACATTATTGACTGCACAGATACCATCAGTGCTAGTGTCCAGAGAATCGATTTGATTTACAGATTCGAATGCAATTTCGAGCAATTCCGCTTCGTCAACTTCTTCCACTAATAAATTTTGAACATCCTCAATATTATTAAGAATACAAAACTTTTTGAATACACATAGCTTACTCTTTTCTTATTATATCTAACTATTCATTACTTACGTTTTACAAAATAAAGTATTTTTACTCATTTTGCTATAGAAAGGTTTTTGTAATTTTCTTATTGTGGTAGAGCGAAACCGTGTTATAAGATGTCGGATTGTAGGAGGGCTAGTTGTATTTCATCATCTAAAGGAAATTTCATTAGTTGAAGATATAAGATGATTTAATGATGTCAAATTTAAGGTTAAAATGTGTTATTTTGATTACGATATCGAAGATTATGCAGTAACTCGCATTAAAGTTGCAGTCTGTCCTCATATATTTTAACTTTTGTTAAAATATATGAATACTGCATTAATAACTGCGGTAAAAATAGTATAAGTACAAGTAACCAGAAGTGATTTTCTAATAATATTTTCTTTCCAGGAAGATAAACCATCCATGTCAATACCCTGGTGCAAATTTCTTACGTGTCTCCCGCTTTGGGCCATTCTAATAGCACAGTGTGGACAATCGTGGCTTTTCTATACCCAATTAACAGAGTTACCCACTTATATGAACAACATTTTGCATTTTGACATTGTCTCTGTAAGTATTTGCATTCCATCATAACATAAACATATGCATATAATATTATTGATACATTTTCTGTGTGGTTTTTGCACAGTAAACTTGACAAAAATCCATAGCATTGATGTTTTGATGTATATAATCAAAAAACGAAAAAATGCACCAACTAGCTGCCTGTTGTGTCATAAATCGATGATAGGGATAGACACATTTGGTGTGACACATATGGATAACATCAAATGCACTGCATTGGCTGGTGGTAGTCTGTTAATAAATGCCATTAATTTAATTAAAAAAAAACAATTTGGATGACTATGACTTCCGTAAAAACCGTAAATGTGACACAGTGACAGTAATACATCCCATTTTCACATTTTATTGATTTGCAAACAAGCAAGTGAGGAAGTGTTTGAATTTAGTATATTTGTGCATCATTTCTTCAATTTGTAATTATACCAATTTCCATTGGTTTTGCTGTGACAATATATTAAAAGAACAACACAGCAATTGATAATAACGAAAATTGCAATTCAATTTTTATCATTTCATATTATTTACATTAAAAATAGATCAAGGTCAAATTTTTTTGGATACATTACACAATGTGTGAATTTTTATAGACATTTTTAGTTTGGTTAATCTGTGATAAATGTAAAGACAGCAATGTCTTATAAATTATTAATAATTATTAATTAATTAAAATGAATTATTAATTTTTAAGAAATTTAAATGCTTTTTGTAGAATGCAAGACTCTCAGCACTTCCTTATCTAACTGCATGGATAGCAGGTATCATTATAAGTATTTTTGCTGATTGGGTACTGGCTAAAGGATGGATTTCTCGCCTCAACAGTATGAAGCTATGGAACACTGTTGGTAAGACTTTTTGTACTATTAGCAAAAATGGCAACTACAATTTTATGTTTATTTACACAAAGTAATTTCATATATTAAAAACAGTAATAGTCACAAATGTTACTGTGAGAAGTTTATGTAACTCCCAAAATTTAGTTTTTGATCTAAAATGAAATAAATATATGACATAAAACAAACTAAATTATGTCAAAGAACACCTAAAAATAGCTAAAGAAATCTTTAGCCGTAATTGCACATTGACATGATCATATGAGATTCATATTATTGCTACAATATGAAATAAATGTTTTAAATGTTTATAATTTTTTTACAGATCACTTTTCTTATATTTCATCTGAATTAAATTGTCAAAATATTAAATATGTCTATGTGTAATATAATGTAGAAAATTGTTTAAAAATTAATGAATTATAGGTTTAATTTATCCAGTATAGTAAATGGCAACATTTGGCAGACCTACCAACCTGGGGTAGTGCCTTAACATTGTCAATTTTTCTGCAACCATACAGTATTGATCTATTTAGCACCATTGGGTTCCACTTTGAAGGAAAATGTCGGCTAATACAGGTAGCTTAATTACTAGGCATAGAAATATGTCAACTCAAACATCTTGATGAGCCGAAGCTAAACTTATTGTTCAAAATGCCATTAGCCACTGTTTTTTTCGGCAAGCATTCTCTTTATCACGAGACGCATGACTTTTTCATCTTGTCTTGTCATTTAATTAAAAAAATATAAAGACTCTCCTCTCTCTCCTTAGTTTTAAATTTCTCCTAGTGGCAATATCTTTATTATATTAATTGATATGCTATAGCTATAAATACGGTCAAAAAAAAATCTAATACATTTGTTCTATGAGTTAATTAATAAAATACAGAGAAAGAAACTTCAAAGGATTTATACAAGATTAAAACACCCGGTTTGGTAAAGTGCCGTTCTTTTATTGTCTTAAAACGAGCGGGCTACTTTGAGTACGTGCGTTTCGTATGTGTGTGTTTGTGTGCTTATCGAAACGTTTTATCTCTTCGTTTAGCCGCATTCGTACCGGCGTTGGGACTTTTGGGCATAGCGTGGGCGGGATGCGATCGCATCGCAGTCATGCTTCTACTGAGCATCACTTCAGCGTTCGGCGGTGCCGTATACGCTGGTAAGAAACACTATCGAGACATGTCTTATATACGTGGTGATTTAAATTACACATATAATGAGATGGAAGAAATTAATTGTGATCAGGCAATGAAAGTAAATGTCGTCGCCCGTCGAACTTTATGGCTGGTCGATTAACCATGTGAAAGTCGAACAAGTCGACGGATTTTTAATTACATTATTGGCTTTAGATTTCCGGTATGCACATAAAGTTCCCATAGCTAATAAAATATTATAAAAAAAGTATTTATAATTGTACATAGAATTATTTATAGAGGGTTTGAACACAGATTACGCTCTCCTGTAAACCTCGGTTTTTGACATGTCTTTATGTACGTAGGGACCGTCGAAGTATTATAGATATCTATTTTTAAATCGCGTTTCAATGCAAAGGACAACAAGCGATAGTAGAATTAGAGAGAATTGTCTGGGATAAAAAGTATCCAATATTACTACGCCCCATAAACTATGCATGTACAAGAAACAAGTATTAAGCACGAACTTTACATATAAAATGTTATAATCAAAGTCAAAGTCAAAATACTTTATTCAAAATTGGATTGGTTTACAATCGCTTTTTAACGTCTAATGATTCTACCACCTGTTCGGAAAAAAATGCCTCAGCGCTGAGAAGAACAGGCGAAAGAAACTCATTTTAAATTAACTTGTTGTTTCATTGGTATTGTTAAATTTTGTTCACGTTATAAATTATATTAGATATGTGGTTGGTGAATGATTTGATCGTTGGTTCTTTTGATATTAAGAGAGAGAGAGAAAGAGATAAACCGTAGACATTGACCATCTCATGTCTTAGGTTGAGGAGCCTAGGCTTGCCCTCGTCACCACATTTACGAGTACTAAATATATTTAATAGGAAGCAGGCCACTACCAATTGAGCAAACGTTTCCAATTTAAAGCCCATTTTGAACTCCCTATCTCACCGCGGGATAATATTAAGATAAAACATTTTAATCCTAGTTTGAGCCGATTCTTATTTCCATAGCAACGCAATGTATAGCGATTTAATATTATAAAAGCACGAAGCCATTTTAATAATTAAACTCGAATTCGACACCCATCGAAACCTACTCTTACTTAAAATTAATGAAAATAAATGTTTGCCGTTTATTTTTTTTAATCTTTTACGACTTTTAAACCAATACTGTTATATGAATAGTTGTTGCCCGCCAGAAAATGCCTAGTAACGAGAAAATACCTAGTTATAAGGTTTTTTCAAAAATCTGTAAATAAAAGAATTATGTTTGTATTATGTTATATTACGTTGTTAATGTACAATTAATGGGACCAAAGACGCTTCCTTTGAGTCTGACCTTCGTAAGCGACAACGAAATTATATGAATGTTAATATACAGTCAACTAATTACTAGTAAGGAGTTGGATGCGATAAAGTGTTTGTTTACAAAAATGTCTATGTTTTATGTTAGTGAAAATTTTTATAGCTTATCCACACAATCTGTTTTGTATCTCATATATTTAAAGGGGGAAAGTGTATTTAACATTAACATAAACTTGTGTCATTCGTTCAATTGATGAATCGAAGACTTAAAGATTTATAATAAAATGTTAGTAAAGTTATGAACTTAAACATATTTTCAAAGAGCACCGCTTGTATTATATATGTTCATTTGTTCGAAACAAATTACTCATTAATTTCACCCTATAAAGGCGTACAGCGTCCGATATAGAAGCTCACATTTGACAATATCTTCTTTTTAAACACGCGTGTGAGTCAAACGGAGACAATTGTATTTATTTTATACCTTTCACATTCATAAACAAATTCGATCTTTTGTATTCAGCCAGTACTAGAGGACCTGAACGGTGAATTTTACGCGAGGGCAATAAAATTTTGTTCATATAGAATGTAAACTAAATTTGACGGTATCGTTTATATAATAATAAACATCATAGCGTTTGATGGATGCCCACAAAAGCAATATGTGAGACAAAAGATAGTTGTATATAACTGTGTGCGCGTTGCACTTTCATGTGTTGCATTTTGTTGGTATGCGCGAGTATACAGTAAATGTTCTCATTGCATATGCAAAAAACCGAATATAAATAATGTAACAATCAAAGAAGAGAGCACTCTTCTTGAATGTCATTATGTCATATCGGCCCGGATGTACCGCTGGCGACAGCTGATTCGCCAAGTTGGTAGTGCGAGTAAGAATATTTGTAATCCCTTTATTTATCGGCTTAATATTACTAATTGAATATATAGTGTTTTATTAGTTTCCTTTAAATTTCCCGCCCCATCTTTAATATACCAATATATCTCACATTATAACTGCTCTTCAAGTGCATACATTTCACATGGACAAACACACAGTTGCGGAGCGGTTGTTTATAGTTCAAAGTTATTATTATATATTATTATTAAATTATTATTATTAGAAACAAATCTATACCCCTGGTTGGAATTCAACCCATGACCCCACAGCGCCAAAGTCGATATCATGCGCCAAGGAGTCATTAATATATGTAACGTTACCAACATCTAACAAACCAGTCCAGTGGACTGTGAACAGGGAATATTCCCAAACGTTTAGCGGGGTCGTGCTCAACACGCTCCGGGCGAGGATTTCACGCCTGCATCCCTTTTTCGGTCCGTTTAAGCAAGGGTGTGGGCGTTGAGACTGATTGAGAAATAGAGAAACGTGTTAACGACTCGGTAAGTTAGAATGCGAAGGAAATACGTTTAATATGCGACTGAATTGACTGATGGAAGTGAAATAACGTGCTTGTGTGAAATAAGACAACTTTTTTGAACCTCATGTATGACTTCATGGGGTTCAAAAACAGTTACGCTTGTAGTGGAGTTCGGCGTTCAGACATCATTTGGCAATTGGATCTCTAAAGCGTTGAAAAACTTTAAAAGGATGTACAAAATATGGCTGTGTTTAAGTCTTGGATTATTATACCATGCGACATGGGACATCTTAGACATTGCCACCTGATCCCAAATTAGGCAGAGCCTGTACAGTACTGTGGGCGTTGAGACTGTAATCAGACAACTGATATACATAGACAATTAATAAGATAATTAACACCCAGACACAGAACAAATACCTATTTCATCGCACAAATATTTTGTCCTGGGTGGGAATCGAACCTACGACCTTTGGTTTTGCAGTCTAATCACTACACCAACGGGCCAGTCGAAATCGATTTAAAAACCATTTGCAAGCGTAGAAATATTGGTTCCTTAGATTTTTCTACTTTATGGGCCGTTGTTCCACATTAACAACAATGTTGATACCGCAAAAGTGGGAGACATTATAGTAATAGCAAGTGTTTGCTCAGACACACGTGCGAAAATACTCTTTATTGTCTATTGTCTCTCACAGACTAAAACATATCCTGACCTGAAGATGACTAAGGAATCAAACTCGCTACCTCCAATTTATTTTACTTTAACTGTAATCCGGACGCTTGCTTATAACTCAGTATATGTACTCGAACAAACTAAATTTAAATCCCCGACACAAGTGAATTTGTTAATTAGTAATTAACAATTTTAAGAGCCGATTTACCACGTGCTCAACATTTAAGGCAAACTTCGTAAAAACCTGAATATTTGAGAAACAAAACTGCATATTTAAGTAAAAAAATGTTTCCAAGTCCCGTGAAGTCCGCTAATCCGCACTAAGGTCGTTTTGTGGTCTGTTCCCTTAAACGGACTGTACAGAAGAGGAATGTGTCCAACAGTGGGACGTAGGCTGTTACTATCTATTAAGCTACCACTGACACTTGTCAATATAGAAGCTTTAACAATGTGCTTTGACATAAAACATCTTTGCGAGCCGAGAAAGAAGCAGAAAAATGTAAACATCTTTAAAGACAAAATTCATAAACCGAGTTGAGCGGCCCTGTGGCGTAATTTTTTGAAATTACTGATTTCCCCAGACGCCAGCTGCCATTTTTCCTGAATGATCCAACACGAAGTTGTTATATTTATATTTCATTGTGAAGTCCTTGAAGCCAGTTTTACGACGGCGCGCGAGTTTGCATTTTGACCTTCCCCGCTGTTCTGTAAAAAAAATATTTATTTCGGTTTCCTTTCGCCTATAATCTGTTAAAATTACTTAAATTTATCAATGAAAGGGTACTCCTACTTTTTTCCCTATATTTCTTTTTCCCTGTATAACTAAAATGAATATATATATATATAAAGATTTGTAAAAAAAATAATGATAACGAGATTTTTAAGTTTATAAAGAAATTCTTTCTTTCTTTAGGACATAAGTATATTTCTTTTTATTTCATCCCTGAAGTAAAAGAATACGAAAGCTAATTCTGTATTGTTCAAATGTAACGATAAAGGGGTCCTGAATAAACGTCTAGAATGATGAGGAATAGTTCGTTGAAGGTGCGTTAGCATAATTCGACGTATAAAATCTAAAAATCGTCATACAATACAAATGTTGATAAAATAGGACACACAGTTAAGTTGAAGGTGGACCACGAACCACGTGACTACCGCTTACTAAAATTCAGTAATTTGTACCTATTAATGCACATGAAATTTGTTATTTTATGATCACCTATTTATTTTTCCTTTGCTCGAAATTGAATTCAATTGCAATATTTTTATTAAGACTCAAATTGTGAATCACTTAACTTTAAGAATGATTATTTATTCATAAGACAATTTGGGAACAAAATGATGAATTATCCTGAGGTTGGAGTATGTGTTTTATACCAGTTACAAGCAAAAAAGATATATGTTTCACCATAACAGCACAGACAATCCGTGTTAAAAGAAACTAGTGATAATGCTGTGGTTACCTACTATATAAAGCTGTCAAGTGTTTGGCTACAGAACTTTGCAAAGAAACGGTTTATTCAACGCAAACAAGACTTCCTCAGTGCACTTTTAAACTTAGAAAATTTGCCACTCATTCTCTTTTAATAAAGACATCCGATTCTCAATGTTAAACTTCAGCCCAGAAGTTATATGAGTAGTAAAGCTTCCAGCCTATGTTAAATAATATAATGTGGGATTCATTTGAATCTTAGCTTCCTTTTAATCATTACATTGACCACAAACTTAAAACATTATTGTCTCCTAAATATTTTTAATATATCAATATGTGTGCTTGGGTCGATTTTTCAACTATAGTCGTTTAAGCTTTATGCTTAATGTTTAAAAGTCTTGTGACTTTGAGCCATGTCTCCAAATGCAACCCAGTGCAATTGAATGTAAAACGCTCCGGGGAAGGTTTTCTCACCCGTGATCCGCTTTCATCTTGTTTAGGCAACATCATGGGTGTTGGGGCGGAAACTCAGCAGTTAACTGTATCCGTCCATAGTAAAATATATTTGTAGCGAACAAAATTTTATCTAAATGTATGGTACCTAAATTATTTAGAACGCGTGGACAAGAGATATATATTCTATTAGAGTTAGAAATAAAAAAAATAATCTTTTGTATAAGTTTGAATAACAATAACCAGTTAGTTGCCCACCAAATTGCACACTAATGCTTAAACATTGCTTAGCGGTAGAATAATCTAACCCATTAATTAGTGCTCCGGACTGCAAAGCCAAAAGTCGTGGGTTCGATTCCCACACGGGACAAAATATTTGAGCGATGAGCATATTGGATTTGTTCTGTGTCCGGGTGTTAATTGTATATATAAGTATGTATTTAAAAATATATATAAGTATGCGTATCAGTTGTCTGGTTACCGTAGTAAAGGCTCTGCCTAGTTTAGGATCAGATGGTGTGAGATGTCCCTTAA
>DWHO01003126.1:0-12367 GCA_018247575.1 Eurytides lysithous rurik | reverse complement strand
GTCAACTGGAATATCTCAAAGTTACATTTGGTGATTTTCGAGATGCTCTCTGCCGTCGATATATCGACGCTGGAAAGTAAAAACGTAGTAAATGGCACATTGAGTATTTTTTCTTAATTACATGGTTGAAATCAGAAAATTAAACCGCTTCGATTGGTGTATACCTGGTGAACAAAACAAAAGGTTTTGCTGGTCACTACGTTCACGCTTTCTGACGCCGATACAGAGAGAGCGCGTACTGCCAGTGGGAATTGAAAAAAGAACGAGGGGACTCGCTCAACGCAATAGGGTGTGCCGATTTCGGGGCGCGACAGCAAGCGTCTGGCTCTCACCTTGTTGTAGTGGGCGTGCGCGCCGACCGCGCGGCCTGCGGGCTGGTGCGCGCTGCCGTTGTCCGCCGTGTAGGTCTTTACCTGGTGCGTGTCGGTCGCTATGGTCGAGATGGCGGACGCCGACTGGCCCACCGCGCCGCCCTCGCGACGCTTCTTGCCGCCCTTGTAGATGTACTTCGACGGGCGGACCAAGCTGCGAACGACGGCGCCCGATCAACGTTTGACAGCGAGGCTTGTATACTTCTTTTATGCAGTTGGAGATAGACGACAGGGGGGCCGCGGTAGTGTTCCAAACGGAGGTACCGTGACCCCTCACTGGAGTTGACGGCGACACCAATGGGGTTTGCTGCTGAATGGACCGCCTCGAGTCGGATAAGTACCACGACCTCACAGAAAATTGACGTAAAGTGGAAGCGTTTTTGTTGCCGCGTTTCGTCCGGTGAGTGAGGTGATCGGTAACCCACTACCCTCCATTCCCTCCCTTTCTCCCACCCCTTCTTTCTACCCTATCCCTCTTTCAAAAATACCCCTCAAAGTTTGGCAACGCATTTGCAAGTTCTTTTGTCCATGGTCGGCGGTGGTCGTTAATGTTGACTATTTATCGGCATATTATTGAAATATTAAAAAGAGGAGTACTATAAGGTAAAGAATTGATAAAAAAAAAATTCTCATCTACCATCTCCAACATTTTGTATTTTTTACGATGACAAGGACCTTGGGTTGATGTAAGGATGCTCATAATACATTTATTTTGATATAGAAGTAAACAAATACGATGGAATAGAGACTCACTTAAGAATGCTCACAATCGCTCTGAACACGTTTCTCTCTTTTGGGCAGTCGGATAGAAAGAGATCACAAACATCTTACCTAGGATACTGAGGTCCAAACTGCGTGTAGCAACAGTTGTACCAGCAGCCCTTCGAGAAGGGGTTGTAGCCCCCTGTGAACTTCCCTGTCACCTGTTCGTTGGTCGTTCGCCCCCGCGACACCAGCACCATGTGGAAACCGGTCAGACCGAAAATGGGAATAGCCAGCAGGGCTATTATGCCCATTATTACCATCCTGTCATAAGCTAAGGCCAATATTGACAAACTCTTTGTAGGTCACAGCGCAGTTCATAAAACTACAATACATTTTGTATAAAACTATAATACGTTTTATTATAATTGATTTATATAGCACAGTTTTGAAATCATTTATTCACGCAACACATTCAACATTTAACAAAAATTAAGTTAACGTAAATGAAATATGATTAAATACGTTAAGACTATTTCTTTCAATATTTTGTTAAAACATTGATCTGTTTAAGATTGGTATCTCTGATATGACTGGTCCGTTGGTGTAGTGGTTAGTGTTCCTGACTGCAAAGCCAAACGTCGTGGGTTCGATTCCCACCCAGGACAAAATATTTGTGTGATGAGCATAGGTAGTTGTTCTGTGTCTGGGTGTTAATTATCTATATAAGTATATACTTTAAAAATATATAAGTATATCGGTTGTCTGGTCACCATAGTACAGGCTCTGCCTAGTTTGGGATCTGAAATGTCCCATGATCTTATATATTTTCGGGTCATATTTGTTTTATATTGTAACAGGAAGTGGGACACAAAATAAAGAGTAAGCTATATCAAGAGAGGAGGAAGAGAGTTCATACAGAGTAAGCTGAAGCAATAATCTTTGCAGAGTTCACATGTGGCAGAATTACAAAATTGGCAATTATTCCACTGCAAAGCAGTTTTGTGTTTAGGTTAAAAGGGTAATATTATTGCATTGCTTTGTACGAAAAGCACTGTTCTAATAAAGAAGACAATCTATTAGCATCCAATGGGCTGATCCATTACCATATACATAGGTTAGTGAATCTGACTGCAGAACCGACAGTCGTTGATTTGATTCCCACTCAAAACAAAACACTATTGCGATGAGTTGAAGTAATCTTTCAGTCCGGGTGTTAACTATATATAAGGTATGCATTTAAAATATATAAGTATGAATGTCAGTCATCTGGTTGTGCCTATGCCCAGTTTGGAATCAGACGGCTAGGTGTGCAGTGTCCCTTTATATCTATTTATTGTTGTTATTCATAATTGATCAAATTTCAGATGTCTGAATAGTGTCTCGAATATGGCCTTATTATTTATTTATATAAGGGCTATTATTTGCTTTTGTGTGTAACTCATGTAATAATTCTAAGTATGATTTTGAAATCTTTAAAAAATTCTATTACAGGCGTCATTAAATAATTTCTATAATCGTCAGCAATATAAACAACGTAAATAATGAAGATCAAATGAGTATCTGAAACAATCGACAAACGACTGGCCCGTTGGTGTAGTGGTTAGTGCTCCTGAATGCAAAACCAAAGGTCGTGGGTTCGATTCCCACCCAGGACAAAATATTTGTGCGATGAGCATAAGTATTTGTTCCGTGTCTGGGTGTTAATTATCTATATAAGTATATATTTAAAAGTATATAAGTATGTATATCAGTTGTCTGGTTACCATATCAAATGGCAATGTGTAAGATGTCCTATGATATTATAAAAAGGAAGTACTTTTCCAATAGTTGCTTCCAAAGCTTCTTTTATGCTCGATGGAGGCTCAGGCTCATTTATCTTATCTTCTTCATCTCTTTGTTCTTGAACCTCAGTTTTACTCACTGGATTCAAAATTTCTTTGTCTATGATTTAAACCATAAGTAGGCACTCATCTTCTTCAATGTAGGTTCGAAGATATTCTGTAAAATTTCCTGCCATGTTGAACTGCATATTAACAGAAGTTTTATCTTCAGATTCAACTAGCTCAATCAATCATTTTCTTCTGTAGCAACCCTTTAGGCTTTTAATCACACTTTGATCCATTGGTTGTAAGACCCTAGTCATATTTGGAGTAAGAAATACCAACTCTATGTTTGGAAGGTTTAATACAAAAAGGGGGAGGTGAAAAACTAAGAATAGGATAATGTATAGATAATTGCTACTAACAAGTCACAAAAGAACGAATTTCATTGAAAGTTTGATATGTTAGTGTAGTTTAAAAGGGCCCTATATCCTATAATAAAGCAAAACATAAGATGTACATAGCTACTTAGTTTTTTCTAATTTTGGCAACATATATTTTTATTGTTTAATTGTAGTTGTTATTGAGAGTGGGTGTAATGCTATATCATTATTTGTAGAAAAGATAAACCAACCATAGCCAAGATTTCATTTTCATTTTGACGCTTTATATATACCCTGAAATCAATCATTTTAGTTTTCTAGATGTATATGTTTTTAGTTTTAAATTATAATTCGAAACATGTTTTGGACCGGAAAAGTTTGACATTAAAAAGTAAGTGTTGTAAGCAGTGGCGGTACTACCATACAGGCCCAAAAGCACCGGCTTGTCATACCAAGGAGTATAATTTATAAATCTTAATTAGCACATAACTGAAAACAACACTGAATAATTTATTGTTAAATTTGAGCGTTGCGGGAATTATGTCCTAATTAAGATTTGTAAATTTTACACCTTAGTTGGGCAAGCCGGGCTTTTGGGCTTGTATGATGGTACCGCAACTGGTTGTGTATAGTATTTATACCGCACAATATTATTCTGTTAATAATTATATGCCAATAGCACTACTCATTGTTGCTTATTTTAGCTTATGTATTGTGCTTATAGAATGATTTAAAACAGAAATGGTTCTGTTTGTACTTTACACTATTGGTAACTTTACATTTTTGGCTGTATTTTATCAATCCATCTGTTACCAACACTCGAACATGTCGAGCGGCTCATACGAGTGGCGGCTTATGCGATGTGATAAGATTGTTAGCGGTTTATGCCATAGTTGATATGCAGATTTTGTTATCTGTACTCATGTCATAAAACTGTTATATTTGCCCTTTTGTATATAATATGTGATCTCTGAATCTACTGAACCAATGCTTAAACATTTTTTGATTAACGGACTCGCCAAACGAAATAACATGTTCACAAAATTATTTTTGTGAACAGGTGCGTTGTCCTGGTGAAAGTTTATTGTTTCTGCTTAAGCCAGGCTTTTTCTCGAAAACTTTTCCATCCATCTGTAGTCAAAAAGGTTGGAGTAATATTCTTCTGTTTCAAATTTTCTGCCCCTGGCAAGGTAATCTATTAACAGGATCTCATTTGCAGATGCAATCCACTTTACCCTCAACACCCAATTCTTAGGCTGCTGGTTCGTTTATAACGTATAGTGGCGGACTCAGTCTTATGGATATCACCATGGTGACTAATCCCCATTTAAATCAATTCAAACATTGTTGCGAAAACGTCTGCGGATTTGCTTTTGATCGGTATCCTGCGAATGTACATCCATCTCGCTCTTTTAGAGAGAGATGAGAGTTCTTACATTTCTAGTTATTTGCTCAAGATGTTTGCACCACTTCTTTCGGACATTCCCACGGCCTCGGCTCTCTAACTCGCTTTTAGCTATCGCCTATCGTCTAATGCGATATCACGCGCTCTTCCGATGGTATCGGCCTTTCTAGACATCCTTCATGTGATTATTTTCGAACAACGTTTCTAATGGTTGATATTGAGGGAAAAGTAAAGGAAGGAGAAGGAAAAGTGAAATTATTCGAAATAAACATTGAAGGAAAAGAAAAGTAAAAGTATTTAAGAAAAAGGTAAATTTAAGTAAAATTGTGAATGTAAAAAATGAACGTATTCGCTCTACCTATTTAATATATTATTTATTAACGACACAAAAAATGCGAATGCCTACAGGCATTAAGTCGGCCATTTGTAACCGTTATTTAAGGTCTATTACAATAAAGAATAAATAAATAAAATGTTAAGTTTCCGTAAATCTCTTTAATATAAACTACAACTATGCCAAATTTCATACTCCTCCGTGAGCGAAATAGGCTGTAAAAGGTCTGGAAGAGTTTTCGCCTCACGTATTCATATACACGCATTGGCAAACAGTTTATTGCAAAAATTCTGGTAAACGAATGTCATCTCTATGTCTGGATGAGAACTTTTCACCAAACCATACCATACAAAAAAAAATGCCCTCGAAGTTTTCAAGCCTGTATAAACGATCTAGTATGATGTTTACTAAAATGTGTGTGACACATTTGATAAATACACGGACTACACGGTGAGTAAAGTTGAGAAACGCTTACATTTTTATTGGTTGACAATGTCTACATCAGGTGTATCACTAAAACTGGTCAGTGTCCGCATAACGCACCCTAAGGGTCCATAGGCGACAATGCCCATATTTTTCAACTCATGTCCTTATGCCCCGCAGTTGGAGGGTCTATCTAACTGGTGGATGCTTAGCATTTCCTCGGATTCAGTACCCCTGGAGGCTTTAGAGTCGTATGGACTAAAGCACTAACGTCAGTCGACATAAGACATAAAACGATCACTTAAACGTCGTTTAGTGAACTTGTTTTTTCTTTCACTTTATTATTATTTGTATAATTTCATTCTTCATTAGTTAAATATCAAAGTTTGTAACGGAGCTTGTGAATATTGTTCACATCTATAATTGGCATACACACGTATTTGTAATACTATTGTGTAAAAACCCGTTATGTTAAGAATTGTGTGTGAGGCTGTTGGTGTGTATTTAAATAAATAAACTACTAGAATAGGCCGTTCACTATCTCTTCCAAAGAAAAAAAAGACCTCTTCATCGTCATGTTAACTAATGTTGTTATCTCCGTCACTTGTAAAAACTACCACATTAATAGATTTGTCATTCTTTACTTCTTATCTGCGCAATTAATTTGCCAAATTAAACGGTAGTCACGGCGGGAAACATTCGTGTGTGCGTTTGTTTTTTATTTCGAAAGCGTAAAAAGTTAAGTTCAGTTATACACACTTCACAATCTGCGATAACGTAATCTACTGGCGTTTACTTTATAAATATTTTTGTCGTAATATAAATAAAAACTTTGCATAATGATTAATAGCAATAAAGTGTTGGTAAGTTGCATTATTAATGCAGTCAAGTTTCTCTTTATATTCTTTATGGTTTTGTTCCTTTATGGAACGCACATTTATACCTAGTTACTTTACAACGAACTCATTACTCTCTTATTTTTAATTTACTTGGGATAAATTAAAAAAAAAATCTTTAAAAGAAAGATACATTTCCTTGTCACTACTTTCCAAAGTAGTCTGTATGTAAGTTCAGACAACCTACATACAGACTCGAACAGTGTCGAACAAGCCAAGTTATGAGCTGGATCCTTTTTAGAAAAATTAATCGTGCCACTCTCGATTTTGTCGCTTAAGTCACAATTTTTTTTAAAATGCAAAACCAACAGCTTGGCCATGAACGGTTCTTGATGTGGGATAGGGAGCGGGGAAGGGAAGCGAAAAGGTCACACAGTGTCCCAAAGGCCGTTTAGTGAATAATAAAAGAATAAACAAGTATAGTTTATTGTTATAATGAAACAAAGAGGTCACGGTACGGAGCAATGAACTCTTAAAGTGTTTTTACAACTTTAGGAATTATAAATTAAAATGAAAACGCGATAAAATTGGTAAACTATTTTCGATTGTACCATAGATCCCCAGCGGGGGCGATGCCGCCTCCTAGTGGGCGTAGGAGCTTTTCGTGGAGGCGATTAGAGAGAGAGAGAGAGAAATATTTTTTATTTTGTGATTAATAATAGATAATGGCATTGAATTTTTTTTCTCGTAAAGGGGACGGTAGTCCATAAAAGGTTGGGAACCTATGATTTAAACAATGTGTAGTATAGTATAAATCATTCAGCATAATTTACCTTTATTGTGTAAATTTAAAGATAACCAAACTGGTATTCATTTGGTTATCGTTTTTGCTACAGCAAGCACACATGGAGTACTGTTCCCATCTCTGGTGCACCTCAATACCGACTTGAATCGTCAACGACCAGATTTTCTGATCTGCTCGACTCTCTGGCCCTATGGAGAGACGTTTCGCCTCTGTATATTTTTCGGGATATACCATTGGGAGTGTTTACAGGAATTGGTCGCTTGAATACCTGCTGAATTTCACCACAACCTAACGCGACAAACTACCAGACACCATCGCTTCCACCGCGATACCTGGTGCACACCACCGTCCATTTTTCACCACTTTTTTACCCCACACAAGTAACTGGTAGAATGAGTTGTCGCCAGCGATATTTTCAGACCGATGCAACGTAGAATCCTTTAAGAAGAAAGCCTATTTCCCACTTAAAAGGTCGTCAACGTATTTGTGAAAAGAAATTAGACGAATTGCGAACTCCCTCCTTAGAACGGCTTTAAAGGAAAAAATTACACGAAATCCAAAATAGACGAGACGTAGCCTTGGGTAGTACCGAGAATGGGTAAATAGTGCAGGCGGTGCCTTGGATAATACTGGGGTTGGTGTCACTCTCTACACTATTTAAGTGCAGGCTGTGACACTCACAGTATGGTGCTTGAGATAGAGAGGCAGTTTATGTCGGCGTTGGCGTCGCAGATTTGAAGATTTCATACGTGTTTAACCCTTTGCACTCGAAGTTTTTTTTTTCATTCATATTACCAGCAACTCGAAACAATTTTGGTGAAAAGATCATTTTTACATGTAAGGTAACAAAATACGCATTAAAAGAAAAGTCATCGTTGTATTATTTTAATTGTTTATGAATACAAATGTTATAATATATATATAAAATTATTACGTTTTGTAATTGTCCAAAGTGTGATACCTCTCAAAGCAATTGCCAATATGTAATCTTGGCTTATCTAGACAGGTATCACAGAAATAATGGTCTGCCGTCTTTCACCCGAAATTTTTCTATTGGAACACACTACACAATCTTTCTTGGTTCCAGAACGTATAATGTGTAGTTGTTTGTTGAGCCTGCCCTCCTCCCCTCGGAGGGCAGTGTATTCTCGAGATGTGGTGTTTTGTCGAAAATTCCCAATCAATTGCTCCACCAACAATTTTACAAACTTAATTTTTTTCTGCTATTATCGAAAACATAATAATCCACGAGCCGCGACCGTCATTTGTCACCAAAAGCGAAATATCCTATAAATAGTTTTTACGATTTGTTTTTGTCCTTATATGTTAAAAACTGAAAATTATTTGCATTGTCTCCGTAGCGGAGCCTTCGAGTTTGAAGACAAATTTTAAATGGCTCCGCTCCGGAAACCTAGAGTGCAACGGGTTAATAATCACTTAACGTCGAATCCCAAAGGTACGAAGTATGAATTTCAAATGATATTCCCTCGGCTATCAACAGGTAAAGTTTAACTGCTTTTATGTCAGGGATTTCATTCAAAGGTCCTTTTCCTCTTTTGCTTATAATAATATAATACCATTGGACATCACACACGTTGCCATTTGACCGCGAACTAGGCAAAGCCTGTATTATGGCAATCAGACAATTGATATACCTATTTATACATTTTAAACGTATAAATATGTATATCAATTGTTCTATGTCTGGGTGTCGAATAACTATATACTTATATAGATAATCAACACAAAAACACAGAACTAATACCCGTGCTCATCGTACAAATAATTATTCCTGGGAAGCGAACTCACGACTTTTGGTTTTGCAGTCAGGAGCACTAACCACTACACCAACTAGCTAGTAAATGACTATCTATTAATTTCAACGTAAAGTATCTTATTAATTTCAACGTAATTGCACATTTTACAAACAAGGTGGCGTCTTTGTGAGGTTCTCTCTTGATAATTGGTTTTATAACAACTGTCAAGAATATATGTTATAAAAAATACGTATCCTATTTTTATTTTACAATACTCACTTTATTGTTTTAAAAGATTAAATTTAAATAGTTTAAGGGGCTAATGTTTTGCAAGCACAGTCATCTATATTTTTATTACATACGGAGGACACAAGAGACAGTAATGGATTTAATAGACTACGTATGCAGTGGCGGTACTACCATACAAGCCCAAAAGCCCGGCTTGCCCTACTAAGGAGTCAAAATTTATAAATCTTAATTAGTACATAATTCCCGAATAATTTATTTTTAAATTTGAGCGTTGCGGGAATTGTGTGCTAATTAAGATTATAAATTTTACTCCTTAGTGGGGCAAGCCGGGATTTTGGGCTTGTATGGTAGTACCGCCACTGTGTATGTATAATAGATATTGACGTTAAAAAGCATAAGCGTAGTACCCAGCAATACCAAAATTGTTGACCAGACATACATCTATCGACATGGTTTCATTTAATGATTAAAAAAAATTGTCTTTATCTCAATTACTCAGCAAAAACGTAATAAATGACACATGGTAATTTGTGTTCTAAAAAACTACTGAGGCGATTTCGGCAATGCGATGTCAACTTGTAGTTTGCTGGAATTGAAATAATAGATTCGTCATTTTTCGATTTTCTGTAGCAAAAGGTCGGATATTAGTTATATGAAATATTACGTCGAGTAATTTTTATATCGCACTGGCCTGATTACATGAGTATGATTTTTTTAACGTTAAAGTACGTTTTCCCGAATCATATTTTTATTTAAACACTTTGCGGCATTTGATCACAAAGGTCACGAGTCGGGAGTGTTAAACGAATTATTGTACCATCAATCTTGCAACTAGTATTTATTTTTGGTTCGATCCATTAGATCGAAAGTCAATTATTACGATGATTTTTTTTTCAAGTTTTTATTATTTCAAAGTTTTTATTATTTTCATTATTAAGACTTTTACCGCAAGCAAACTGGCTTGGATTTGAATCTGGGTCATCGGCCTCCTTCAGCTTATGAGGTCGAGCTTGATTGGACATGCGCGTTTGGATGCAACTATATAAAGATCGAAATATTCTAGGGGATAAAAGGCAGCTTTTGGCGTAGTCGCCTCATCATTATATTTATTGTTCGAAAAGAAATATCAATCAAACAATGATAGACCTTACGATTCTTTTTAAAGAAGTTGAAACCATGTATATACTTACGGTATATAGATCTTACAGTTGTAAAGCCAGCTGTACCAGCTGCTGAATGGGCCGGCTCGAACTGGATAATGGATAAGTACCACGACCTCACAGAAAATCGATGTGAAGTAGTAGTGTCTTTGCTTCTTCTGCGTTTCGTCCGGTGAGTGCGCTGGCCAGTTGCCCATCACCCTCCCTCTTCTTCCGCCCTCCTCTCTCTCTTTCCCCTTCTTCCCTCTTATTCCTCCCTTCCCTTCTTACCTCTCCTTCCAAGTCGCAAGTCGTGTGTGCCTGAGTTTGAGCTATACGATTTGAAAACTGCTTACCCCTGCGCCCATCCAGATATCAGATAGTATATCTCTATGCCGAGTAATAATAATCATTCCCCCACTTCCCTTCAATAGAAACTTTAACTGTGCCAAATTTCAAACAATGTAAAAAGTGTGTAAAATTCTCTCGTTTCGTATTAATATATCGATGCTGGAAATCAAAAACGTAGTAACGCACTTATGAATCGTCATGAAATAAAAAAGATGAAATAATAATAAAGTACTCCATGTGTCATTTACTACGTTAACGCTTTGCAGCGTCAATATAGTCTAAAATCTAAAGTATAGTAATGAAGGCTAGTGTGTACAACTATAGTCTAAAATCTAAATGAAGGCTAGTGTCTACAACTCTATTGACTGTAGTGAACAACACCTCTAGTGAATGTGACTTCAAACGTTAAATTAACAACGCCGCAAGTTTGACAACTAGGGGGACTGTAGTTGTTCAGCAGGGACAACAGATTACTCGTTGACTAATGGGAACAGCCGACCACTCTAGATCATGATGACTCCCAGACAACGAATTGAATCAATTGCGACCCGTTTACCGGTCATGCGTTCGGTAGAATCGGATAATGTGACGAGTGGTCATAGTTCAACGTGACGTGTGGCTGCCGACGTCACTTGACTATTTTTTTTTATAAGAGAGACGTAAACATGCCATAAATTGCATTAGAATACACGACCATTATCTACTGTTTATAATCGATGAGTTTACTATTACTAAATGGTGACTCGATTGGCTATTTTTATTAAGCCGCAAACATGCCATAAATTGCATTAGGTGACGAATTTACGATTGAAAAATTCGTCTAATATCATTTTTTTAATTGATAAGTTTACTAAATGGTAGGTTTTGGATAATGTGATGAGTGGTCATAGTTCAACGTGACGTGTGTTGGTCGATTGGCTATTTCATATATCCCCCTGATATGGTAATTCTGCATTACTAGTTTTACCGCCAATCAGCAATGTGCCCCGATATAAATCTTAATTGCAGCTGTTTATTTTTATTTACATCTTTTAAATATCTCCCATGTTATTCCTTAATTTTCTTTAAAAAGTTTGTTGGTTCGGTAAATAATTTGTACTAAAGTCATCCTGTGCGTCAGAATGCTTTACTGATTTTATTACGTTCATATTTTGCTCTTTAATTAAACGTAGTTGTGCAAAATGGAACCAATTGACATGCGTTTTTTGAGCTAAGTGCCATCGGCACAATGACTTTAGTTGATTATCAATGTATTACTAACCCTGTATAGTTAAATAACAAAACCCAAAATTTAAAAACAAACTACAGTTTTGTTATTTTATTTTTATCTTTGCAAGTGTGCCTCACAAGCACCACCGATGTGCAGAGTAATATAAATATTATAATCAAAATTGTATTCCTTTTGAAATTAATCAAAATGTTTTGATTTACATATATCGTGTTGTTTCGTTTTGTTTTCAAAATAATTATTGACATATCATTGTAGTATTTCAAATCTGAGACTTAAAACCTGTCAAGTCGGAATAAGGCGAAAATAAGTTGGATTTGCCGGTCGATGTCCACAACTAAAAGTTAGAGTGATAAGTTTTAATTTTACTTAAAGTCCCAATTTCTCAGAAGCACGTTTTTATAGTTGATTTTACTTTGCATAACAATGTCCAATTGTCGATGTGTCAAGCATCTCTCGGGCGGGACCTGTTTGCCAACGAATAAATGGGCTGGTTCGTTCCAACGCCAAACGGAAGGACAAAATTCTTACCGACATCCGTAAATGTATATATATATATAT
>DWHO01003125.1:0-12368 GCA_018247575.1 Eurytides lysithous rurik | reverse complement strand
ACGCATTTTGATCTACCAGAAACTCCTGAACAGTATAATAAGCTTTAAGCAACAAAATGTTCTTAATTTTAGTTTTACGTTTAAGCTGAAACCGGCGCTGGTTATACTTTCTCCTGGAAAAATACCGCCTCCATGGGTAACTAGACGATCCGGCGTTGAGTTCTCTACAAAGAATCACTTAGTTAAGCGACTTGATGTCATTAGTGTTCATACCCCAACGCTAGACAAGCTTAATGACATCAAGGAGAAAGGACAAAAAATTTACATAGGGACTTTGTATTTAAACGCCAGGAGCAAGTTTTGCTGCCTGGAGTTCTGAGACTGAGACACGGAGTGGGCAATAAGAACAACAATGGTAGCCTGTTACTAAGTCTGTGTGCCCAATTCAAGCTAGCGAGGGTGAATCCAATGTTCAGAATTGTAGCCGAGCACAAAACAACGAGATGAACCCTAGATCGTAACATTGGCACTTAAGCGATTATGCCATTGTTTGACAGAAGGATGTGGGTGGCATAGTTCCAAATCACCCTGGTCATACGTGATGCTCACTGTTGGACAGACCATCAACTAAATAAACTGAAAGATCCTGAGATGAGTGTGAAGTTTGTTGAAGCCGTGGCTACAGGGCTGCCGTCGAAAGTGTTCGGTGATGTTAAAGCAGACTTGGAGTTACTCACTTCTCATTTTAGGAACGAAGGTTTGTTCAATAAATGAGGACAATGTAATCCTCACACGTGCAAAGAACAAGCATTGTGATCTGCTACAGTACTTTTAGCTTGGCGGGAACGCGGCGAGAACTAAACAGAGTACTTGTATTTACGAAAGTTGTTTCGTGAAATAAAGACCAAACAACTCGCGGATACAAATCCGCAGTGCATCATATCATGCAAAGATGCCATTGAAGTCAGCTGGTTATGCGCGTCTCTTGATATCCAAGGATGATGCACTAAAGCGCTGGGCAGAAAATTTCCACAGTTTGTTGATCGATTAGCTGATCTTCATCACATCATCTCGATGCCTCAACTCCTACCTGTCCTTAAGTTGCATGAGCCTTTGTTGCGCGACGAAATTGTCACTGTCACCAGACACCAACAAAACGAACATCAAAAACATATACCTCTACTTAAACACATACCACTGCTGCTCAAGTATATGGTATATGGCCGTGGGATTGCATGTTACTACGGGGAAATTGTTTATTCGTATATATGTGGGATAAGGAGCGAGTTTCGATTAATTTTAAACTGTCTCGCATCAGTGCTCTGTATAGAATGGATCAAAGTTTACCGATCTTACTGCAATTCTTACCGATCGGTATTTCGTTTTTATCAGTCCCTGAAAAAATCTTTCCAATAGTCTTAAATCGCTTAAATACTCTTTTTGAACGCATATTACTAGGAAGTTTGACTTTCGACTTGATCGTTAAACTTGTGCGACAATTTTCTCTGTGCGTCAGCTACTAGAAAAGCAGAGAGTAGGATCGTAGTCAGTATATGTTTTGTTGACTTCGAGAAAGTTTTTAAAAGCGTACAACGCGAAGGATTGTGTTGGAAAAGTAAGGATCCACAAAGAAGGTCGTGAGACTTTTAAAACTCCTGCACGATGATATGCAATGCTGCAACGTCATAGATAGTCAACAGTTCGAGTTCTTCGGTTACTTCGATAACCTGTGGGGTTAAACAAATATGCGTATTGGCGCCTACATGGTGTGTGCTATACTTTGCAGTTGTAGCCAGAGAGGCACTAACATACTTCTTCTAAAGAAGTCCGCATGCGTTTTTGCATGGACGGTAGTTTTTCTAATCTAGTCCGATGCCGTACCTCAAGCAGGCACTAAAGTGTCGTATTCAGTCATTACGGAGATAATGTATGCGGACGTTTAGCGCTTTCTAGTAGAATCCTCAGATGGATTTCACCAGGTTTGCTGCAAGTTCGGATTAAAGATTAGTGCAAAAAAGACGGAGGTTTTGTTTATAAATGATCTCGAGACTCTCATTTTAAAATTGTGTCAATTGGTGAATATGTACTGAAACAAGTAGACAATTTTACTTTATCTGGGGAGCACTGTAAAGTTTAAGAGCGATCTTGATGCCGAAATTTACAGATCGATGTTTCCTTGGCCAAGGTTAGGTGGCATATTTGATGCAATGGCAGATTCGTTTCACGAATTGTTACACCGAACGAAGACTTCTACTCGGAACTGCAGGAAGGTAAGCGAAAAGAAGGCGGCTGACTGGTATAAAGATTTCCAAAGCGTCCTATGAAAAGGTGTAATATTGAGCCTTTGAGTAGGAAGGTTTAGAGGTAAATCGATCGGAGTGGCTTTACCTTGTAAAAAGGCATGAAGGTGAGTTGGGGCACCAGCAAAAAACTAAACTCAAATCTAAACGAGATCAGTTTAAAGCACGACCACTTGTTTCAACTCAATGTCACAATATAAACGGTACTTTAAAGTGTTCTCAATGCACGCGTCCGTTTAGTGCTAAGATTGGCTACATCAGCTATCTACGAGCACATCAATATCTCATCTGTAATTTGAAGGTGGCCATGATTGAAAACGGTTGGAGAAACATTATTATCATCGAATGCGTCCCTAGTGAACATATCCTAAATATATATAGAGGGAGCGATGACCCAAATTTATATGTAATGTACGTAACATTTATATGTTATGTCATTATTAGTTCAATATTTCAGAGACGATTGCTATTGAATTCGAAGGATCGCGTTTTGAGAAAAAACAGACTGTTTATTAGATTTCTTAATAATTTAGATTGTCAGTGTTGTTTTAAGATCAGGAAACACATTTACAGGTAAATATTTGACAACCTTTTACTATAACTCTAAAAAAAAAGTAATTAGGATACAGACGACTAAACAAAGTATTTGTCGACCATAAATATTTTGTGCCGAGCTTTTACATAAATAAGATAAAATCACATACTTTTCGACCTTGGACAGTGGATATCACAGTAAATATTACACGGATTACAGTAAAGGATATTACAAGTCTGGTAATTCTTCATAACATAACAGAGGGCGTAGACAAAGTTACAATCGATTAACGTTCTCGCAAAAAGTCCAAAATGTATGGAACTGACATAAGCTTACGAAATGTCACGTACTCTATAGTTAGCGAATCGAAAAAACGTAGACAATGTTCATATTATCTATTTGATCAGACTAATCGACAATTTAGTGAACGTAAATTCATACAAATGCGTAGACAAGCGGCACATTTTCACAAGTGATATCAATGGTTAGCGATTGTTGTGGTGGAAAGGTTAGCGAACACTATGACCCTGTAGAAAAAGAAAGAAAATGGCGATTTATGTATAAAAATACTATTGACATTAGTGGTTTGCGGTAGTTTTGTTCGGAGTTTCGAGTTTTTTTGTGTTTATTCAAAACTTTGATACTGATTAAATAAAATTTGTGATTTACGGTTTAAAAATGTACACACATCGCTTATTGTGGGCAGCCCACAAATGTTTGGCTGAAGTACCAACAAAGATATAGTTTCTGGTAAACCATTGACGAGGCGCTGGAAATTTTATTTGTCGATCACTTCAGGCTAAGCAAAGTATTTTTCAAGGGACTTTGCCTTGATCAGTAGCAACTCACTTCTCACCACCGTCAATGCTTGCTTGCAGCTAGATTGAGTTGATACAAGGAAGAACAATAACAAACCATGTTATTAGTGGATTATAATCAGAACTTGCGTGTCCAAGTTACACTAAAGTAGCCTAGGTGTTAATATGTCCAATAGTTGCACTGTAAAGGAGTAAAATACATACACTCAAACTTTCACTTTTAAAGTGTGATTAAATCAAAGATAATGATAGAATGTATCTTAATTAGAAAATAAAAATGTATGTACTTGAATAATCTGTGTATTTTATTTACATCCTAAATGGATGTAAATATTATTACTGTATTATTATTGTACAATACTAAGATATAAAATCTTGTAATGATTCTGAAGTTTAATTGGTAAATTATCAATTTTAAAATAAAATTACACAGGAGGCAATTAAAACAATGAACTTGTTTTAAATTATATATATTCAGCTTTTTTGTCTAGTATTGATACCAAAAGTACAATCTATTTAAACAGTAGGAAAATTATTCCACAATTTATTTCATTTAGGGCAAGTAAGGACAATATAATTTTCACATAGTGGAGGTAATGTAAAAACTATTTTTAAATTACATAGTTTCATCTTTATTGCCTAGTTATGATAATAAAACTACAATTATTTAAACAGTCTCACAATTCACCTCATTCAGGGGAAGGGACAGTATAGTTTCCACATACACCATTAGGTAAATGTCGGATATATGTTACTGCTAACCAATTAACTACTTTTCAAGTTATACAAAGAAGTGGGAGTCTTCTTTTAAGGGGATGTAGGATAAATGCCATAAAAATAACTAAAAATTTATATGCATCAGCTTACTGTGGGCAGCCCAGCTTTAGCACCAACATAGATATAGTTTCTGGCAACAGTTAGAACCCATTGATGAGACACCCTTATTGACCACTTCAGGCTAAGCAAAGTAAATTTAAGTGACTCAAGGCAAATCAACAGCAATAACTCACTTCCCACCATTGTCAATGCTTGCAGCTAGATTGAGTTTATACAAGGAAGAACAATGACAAACTATGTTATCAGTGGATTACAGTCAGTACCTGCATGACCAAGCTACACTAGAGTAGCCTAGATGTTAATACATTCAACCATTGCAGTGTGAAGGAGTAACAAACATACACTCAAACTGTTATAATATTAGTGAGGTCGAGTCAAAGATTGTAATGGAACATATACTTATTAGAAAATAAATTGCATGTACTTAAATAATCTATGTATTTTATTTACATCAATTTACTTGTACATTACTAAGTATCACTAAATCTTGTAATGATTCTGAAGTTTAATTGGTAAAGTATCAATTTTAAAGTAAAATTAAACAGGAGACAATTAAAACAATGAATTAATTTTAAAATATATAGATTCAACTTTATTGCCTAGTAATGATAATAAAAGTACATTTTTTTTAAAACCTTAAATTCACAAAGTTAAATCAGTCTTAGGCAAAATAAAAGCTGAATAGGTTTTACATATATATATTTTGTGTGTATATTTGAATTTACATGCTTTTTCCATTTGTAGGAAGATTTATTTACACCTGCCGTAATGACATCAAAGCTGCCCATTAGCTCCTGCCACAAATAATCCTCCTTCCTCAGACCATGTACACCAGGCTAAGGTTTAGCATTGTTTCTGTGACTGGAATACGAACAAATAAAGTGCCTTTGAGTAATTTCAATGTGAAAATCATACACTTCCTTTGACTAAACAAGATTTAAATTAAAAATGATTTTATGTTATAAGGTTATTTTCAAACTAACTGTTCCATATGTTCTATCATCAAGTCCTCCAGTCGCTCCAGTTACTCGTCTTAATTCTGTTTCTGCAAATTTTATCACATAGAGATTACTTCGCAATGTTTTACGTAATTGTAGAAAAACTTTATTTACAAAGCCAATTACTTTTTACTGTTTTATATCAACGGGTATTTTTATTAGCAAACTTTCACAATAATTTTAAAGAAAACTACCAACTTCTTGGAGAGGGCAAGAACATCGCATTCACAGTCGGACCTGGAATTTGATGTTTGAAAACGAAAAATCATAGACAAATTGTAGTTTTCAACGAACGTAAGGATGGACAAGGCGATCGTTAAGCTCATGTTACTTTATCTACCAATCCAAATTCGATATTGCTATATTGACAGCTAAGTTCGTTATGCACTCGCTTCGGAGCGAATGAACTTTGTCCTAGGCCCTCAGTTTTCTTTAGAATTGTCTTTCATGTAATACTAACATCTATTATGTCAGATATTATTTTGTGATCTGTGAATTAAAAGGTAATCTAGTAGTGGCTAAGACGAATTCGACGACGATCGCAATAATCTATTTGTTTTGAAGGTTTTATAGAATTTGATGAAATATCCATAATATTAGACAAATGATTAAAAGTAACTGAAATGTTCGTAAAATTGCATGCAAAATATAAAAAAAGTTAGTTACACCTACGTGTTAGATATATTTAAATATGTTTTTTTTTTATATCTATACAATGTAATGTATTTTAGATATTAGTTAGCTTACATGTTCACTTAACAGGTTATCTTCGCCTCGGGATTTTTTGCCATCACCGGACATTCTATATCTGTTTATATTTATTTAGTCCGCTTTCAACTGTGTCAATACATTTTAGTAAGGTGAAACAATTAGTTAATAATTATTTTTAATTGTTACTTTCTATGTCCGTGTCGTAAGTTTTTACTTAATTTTAAGTAAGTAAAAAATACAAATATAACCCATGAACTGTTTTTTTTTTTCTATAGTGGATGAATCCGCGAATGCTATAATGAACATGGGCGATTTTAATAAGACGCAAGATAACGCACAAATAAACACAGAAAATCAGGTTGTTAATGAAGAACCCTTATACCCAAGCGACTTAAATGTCGCAGTTAGAAGTTGTGCTCCGCAAAATCTTGATGTAATCAAGGCTCAAGCAGCTATGAATTATCCGACAACTTCTCAATGTGGGTGTGGCTGTACAAGTCATTTCAACTGTGTTCACACCAGAAGACTTTCCAGAACTTTTGAACCAACAAGAAACCAATCAAATATTTATGCTAAAACCAATATTAGTTGGACCCCCCAAATACGCGAAATTTTATCGCAATATAATAAAGGTAATCGAATACTGATTATAATGAGAGGTGTCCCAGGAAGTGGAAAAACCTTTTTAGCGGAAAAGATTCTAGAAATGACAGTTGGTTCCATACTGTTAAATGGCAAAATGCATATCTTCAGTACTGATGATTTTTTTAGAACCAGAACTGGTTATCGTTTTAATAAATTCAGGCTTTCCGAAGCTCATGCATGGAATCAGCATAGAGCTAACACAGCTATGGCCAGTGGCGTAAGTCCTGTCATAATTGATAATACAAATATAGCTTTCTGGGAAATGGAACCTTATGTAAGAAGTGGGACCCAAAATGGATATTTCATAGAGATTGTAGAACCAAATACGCCATGGGCAAAAAAACCATATCTGCTTGCTAAAAAAAATCTTCATGGGGTTTCATTGGAAAGTATCAAAAGAATGCTACATAATTTTGATTATGGCGTTACTTCTGACAACGTAATGAAATTTTATAAATTGTCATATCCGCCTAAATTAATTCCTCCAGTTCAACGAAAGCTGCCAGTAGTGCCACAAGAAACAAATTGGCAGGAACGAAGACCACTAATGTCACAAAACATTGAACTTGATGATAAATTACTATCCGCAGATTGTGAGATATTAAAAGAGGATAATCAAGGTACATCGGATGTTAATGTTTCTTCGAAAATTGCTGAAGAGACCCCACAGTTAGAGCATTATGAAAAAATAGACAAGCAATTAGAAGAATTTGCTAAAGTTGAAGAAGAGTGGGAAGAAGGGGAATCGTGGAGCAGCGATACACAATGTTCACTTAAAGTGATTGAAGATAACATTATGGAGGATAAATATGTAGAAGAGTCAAAGCCCCAAAGAAAAGTCAGAAATCAAAAAGATGATGAATCGAAAACAGATAACTCGAACTTACAACTAACTAAACCAATTGAATCAGCTGTCGAAAATGTTGTAGATACCGAAAAAGAAGAATTAACAGTTTACCAAGCTTGCGAATCGAATAATGTTTTTAGTTCAAGTAATGAAGAAAGAAATACAGAATTGAGATCGAATGTAGAGAATCTGTTAGAGAATTGTCAAGATTGGACAGAAATATCTATGTATATGACGCCATGGGAGAAAGAAAGTATATTAGATGACGGTAAACCTACGATTGGCGTTGAAAAAACTGATAGTAGCACCTGTGTAGAAGTCGATGACTCAAATATTGAAAAAACATCAAAGCCATACAAAATAATAGCAGCTACTGCAAGAGATATAAATTTATATTACATCCCGCTGGATAAGGAGAGAATTCCCGAAACACGGATGTTGGATAAAAGCAGTATGACAAATGAACAGGTATTGGCTGAAGCAACATCTACAGGATGCATTAATGAAGAAAAACATTTCAAAACTTTTTGTAAAATGTTTAAGAACATAGGGAGAACCGATTTAAGGGACATATTTGATCGTTGTTGCAGAGATGTTAACTGGGCGGTGAGTATTGTGCTTGATGGTATGGCAAACAAAGAGTTATCAGTTGTAAACCCGGATGATTATTCCGCATCTGACGATGAAATCACAGAACAGTGTGAGTGTTTAGCGGCGTATGATATAGTACCGAATATAAAACCTGTATCAAGAACTGATAGCACTTCTGACAAAAGCGTAAAAATGTCATATGTAAAACAAAAAAAATCAAAAAAAGATTTGAACGTGTCTGAAAGTTCCATCAGGTTAAAACGTGAAATAGAGAAAAACGTGGTCATATCTGACGATTATTATTCTAAAAAATCGCTCAGGGTCCGAAAATTCCGTAGAGGTGAAGCACAGGATAGTATAACTGATGTTGTTGAAAATGTAGAAAACGATAATAACACTTCTGAAGATGGATGCTTAAATAATTCCAAAAATGATGCTGAGCCGTCCACAAGTGGTTGTCATAAAAATAATATGGACTCTGAGAATAGTGAGGACGATGATTTGGACAGTGATTATGTAGAAAAAACTATTAATATTGATTTAGGTAACCACTTTGTTGCTAAACTTGATGAGTTCTTTGGGAGACAGAGCTTTGAGTATCCATCTAATATAATACCAAAAATTAATATACCAGTCTCTTTATTAAATGAAATTAATGCTCTGTGGATGGAATCCTTGATGGATCAACTAGATCAATCATCGATGCAGGCAGAGTTGATGTTAAAGCAAGACGAAGAATTTGCTAGGTAAGTCAATTTGTTTTTTAAAAGCGTAGCTGGAACATAGTAAAATTACTTTAAGATATGTAAAATGGGTATGGAGTAAAGATCATAATTTCGGCTAAGACATAAATATGAACGTTCTAAGAATGTTGAATAAAAGATTTTATCTGGTTAATAAAATGTAAATTTTTAGGCAATTACTTCTTAAAGAAATAGAATTGGCGCAAGCTGGCAGAGAACCCGAAGTCCCGGATTTAAAAGAAATAATGGATGTGGAATTTGCACTATCCTTGTATCAAAAAGATGTGGAGGAATGGCGCAATAAGGAGCCTCAGGATTTAGCCGCCAAACTTACGCGGGAAAAGTTATACAACCTGTTCCCAAATATTTCTCGTGATGTCTTATCAGAGTTACTCATGGCACACGACAATAATTTTCAGGCAACTTTGGAGGTATCCTGCTTATACTTTTGCACATACTTTTCAAGCTAGATTAAGTGTTTTTTTTTATCTTTTAAAACAATTTGCAGGGGTTACTTCTGTCGACGGGAATGGCCGAAGTCTTGGAAACGAAAAACGGCATAAATAGATTTGTAATGCAGAAAGAATTGCAGCGGCAGACGAAAATGATTGAAGAACAGAAAAAAGTAAGTGAAATGTTTGCTGATAAATTGGTAAAATATTTATCATGGCTTAGTTAACGTTTCTTTCACGAAAAGTACCGGTGACGGCATCAACTTTTATTAACTAGGTTATTAATGTAATAATAGGATTTAGTTATGCTATTATTTAAATAGCGGTTCTATTCGTTATTCGGTTAACCATTAAATAATACATAATGTTAAAGTAGTCGATGTTTGCATCGATATCGAAATATTTTCCAGGCTTTTTCACTGTATTATTACCGTAGGTTATTTACATGATTAAATATAGTTATATTTGTTAAGACGAACAATTCATCTTAACAGCGTTGTTTCTTGCCTTTCGAGACAAAATATATGCAGAATGCATTAAAAAATATAACAATAAAATAATATGCGGTGGTAGAACGACGCAACAACTCTCCCTGATGCCGAATGTGTCGGCTTGAATCAGGTGAATACTTACGGAAAGTCGGTATGAAGTGGAAGTGAGTCCGGTGAGTGAGGTGGCCGATGGTTCCGTCCTTCCTTCCCCTCCCTAAATCCCGCCTTAAAGGCTGGCAGCCCATTTGTAAGTTCTTCGATGTTTGAAAGGTCTATGGGACGCGGTGATTGTTTATTAATATGTCGCTTGCTCGCTTGCATCTTAAGCCTATAAAAAATATAAAATATTTCTACTGGAAATAAAAGAATCGGAATGAAAACGTTTTCTTTTATAATTTTGTTTTCTTTTTTGGCTTGTTTTTTTTATTTATTTTCCTTGTGTATTTTTATCGTTTCATATTTATTTATTTTTGTTTTGTTTTGTTTCTGTTTAGGCTCTGTCTGAAGCCGAATGGCCGTTCTTGTCGAAGCATGAAAAGGTAGATATGTCAATGGTCACAGAGTACCGAAAGGAAGCCGATATGCACTTAGCGAAGAGGAATCTGTATGTATATCGAAGATCAAGTTTCGTCTGTTCATTTATTGGATTCATAGAAGAACATTCCGCTATTATTTTTGCGTTTCCAGGACTTATCAAAAGGCAAACGAATATATCGGTCGCGGTATGACAGACGTAGCTGGCTATTACTCAGAAATCGCCGCTCTACACACACGTAAATTCGAATATGCCAATTCCTTAGCTGCAGCTTCCCTTATACAGGCAAGTCGACCTCTAACAGTCTATTAATGTATAGTTCGAGACGTGTTTTGAATATACCATTATTTACATAACGCCGCACGTTTGCTTTTTAACGAGCCGTCATAGTTCAGTGTCCGGGCGCCCGATTTTTCAGAGTTCAAGTCCCGATGGCGGCACCAATGAATTTATTAATATATAATTACCAAATTTGAGCGCTGATTTACCACACATTTACCACCGTGAAGAAATTTGCGTATTTAAGAAACAATAAAAAAAATCTTAAGTATGTGTAGTCAGACAATCCGCCGCGTGGCGGTCTGTACCCATACATCCTTTATAGAGTAGGCATGTGCCTTGTAGTGGGACATATACAGTTATCCCCCCTATAACACGGTACTCTTATAACGCATTTTCATTATACGGGAATACTTCTACAACGCGTTTTCATATAACTCGGAACCAATCTACCGTGTTATACGGTGCTCTTCAACATTATCCAATAACAATTCCATTTTAACGATGTTAACTCGACTTCCACGTCGTTCAAACACTTTATTGGGATATTTTCAAGGAGAATAAATAAGGTTTTTTTTAATGCTCCTTATATATTCCTTTTGTTCTTCAACTTCCTAAGTGTTTGCTTTTGCTCCAGTTTGAACCTGGACTTCGTATGGTGTGTTTTGTTTTACCTTATTTTTTTTTTAATATTTGTAAGTTTTTTTTCCGGTCCAATACGTTTAACAGACTACGATGATTTCACATTACCTTCTTAAATTATTAATTTTGATCCGATTTAGATAGAATGGGGTTTAATATTCCAAGTGTATGTGTGCTTGAAGTCAGTTATTAATCATAACGTTAAGTAGGAAATGACCAACCATCTCTATCGAAGAAAGGATGTTTCTTAATATTAATATAGACAATATATGCGAACCACCGTTGTAGTCGGTGTCCTTTTGGCAGATCTCGTACTTTATCCGATCCACAGTGGTAGTAGCAGACCTCCTTTGCAGAGTCCGCCTGGGCTGGCACCAATACAGTCATTGCCATTTTACCGCCAAGTAGTCGTGTGTAAGCATTACTGTGTTCGGGTTCGAAAGACAATGCTGCCGTCGGAATTACTGGGCATAGAGATCCATCTTATGTTTGGAGGTGACGAGTGCGGAGTGATGCCAAGAAGCAGTCTTGAGCTGATGTAGTTTCAAATACTGTGTGTTATGCCGTAGCTTAAAAAATATTACTTAAACTATTTTTTTTAAGAAATAAAATAATTAATTCATAGAAAAATATTTATTTCTTAATTAAATATTTTTAAGAAATAAGTGAGAAAATACTTGTGTAATACTAGTACTATCTTAGAAAATCTTAAAGCGTTCTTACATCAAGTTATGTATTCAAGTTAAATTACACGTGTTGCTTTGCGATTCGGGTAGTAGAATGTAATACACTGCCGGCCAAAAGTTCGAGACCACATCAATGTAGGAAAATGAAATAAAACTTAAAATAAAAAGCAAAAGAGCTCTGCTAGTACACACATCACCTCACAGAAAATCGGCGTAAAGTGGAAGTGTTTTTGCTTCTGCATTTCGTCCGGTGAGAGAGGTGGCCGGTGGCCCATCCCCTCACTTTCCTTCCTCCATACCTCTTTTTCCATCCCCATG